>CAEGAF010043169.1:0-56076 GCA_903067075.1 Micropoecilia bifurca | reverse complement strand
TCTTGTTTGTGTGCAAGTGCATATATATATATTTGTGTGTGTGTGTGTCTATGTGCTCTGGGCAGGCCACTAGAGTGTGACAGCAGGCCAGCACAGTGACAGGAGACACCTTGGAGACTGTGACAGGCTGCCAGCTGTACACCATCATTCGGATTTCTCTCAATTCTTCTCTCTCTGCTATTCATCTATATCCACATATATCAGTTTATTCCCTCTCCTCCATCTGTATTCACTCCATTCAGATTGTACCTGTCTTTTTGTTTTTCCCTTTTCCACAGCTCTACAATTTCTCAGTGGCAGTCAATGGGATTTAAATAATTGAACACTTCTCACTATTTTTTTTTGTCTCTTTCTGTCAGTCAATGGAGAAATGTTTCTCTCACTGGCATTTCTTCTTTTGTTTCAGCTCCACTCCGTATTTTATGCCGTTGCTGTGACGTCAGGTGCCCCTCGTCTGACCCATATGGTCTTTGTAACCTGGCTCAGCAGGCACTGATCTCTAAATCCCATCTTCTCTCTTCTACTCTTCTGATCGCTCCATCCCGCCATCCAACGACCTCTTGAACCCCCAGGGGAGGGAATTATCTCTGTCTGACGAGAACAGAGAAGAACCTGGCTGGTGTGCCCCGACCTCACATGCACCTACTCATATGGGCACCCATATCTATACACCACCTAGAGTGCTACTCCGATTCAATGCTGACACTTCTCTTGGATGTGTCGTGGCATGAAAGCCGTCCTCCCTGTGTGTGATTCTGTCCATGTGTCTTACAAAGTACTGCTTATATGTGGGATCCAGTTATGTACAAGCTGCTGATACCGCAGTTCTTTTTGGTTTATTTGTCTAGGATTTGCACAAGAAGTCCACAGAGTGTGAAGGTAAATAATCACAAACATCAGCATTCAGAGGATCCAAAGAACCCATCAGTCCACGATCAAAGACCAAGGAGCTTTTGATACAACCACTGCCTCATATGAGACTTAGGATTTCTACACCATAAACTGTGCCCTCTAAAGTAGAAATGTCATTTATATTTCATTTCTATATCCAGTCACAAGAAAACACGCAGAGAAAAAAATATGACAAAAAGGAACCAAATAATTTCCAAAGCTAACTTGAGGCCACCTGCAGGACAGTGAAGAAGTATTAGACCCACATATTTGTATATTCAGTTTTTTTGTTTGGTGACCCATAAATGTTTCAGATCAAATAGATATTATTAAAGAAAAATGACCTGCGTAAAAAATAATTTGAAAAATAGGTCTTCAAATTATGCCTAATGTATCCCATGTTTAATTGTTAAATAACTGTGTCATGAATAATTTTTGCTTCAGTTTCACTTTATGTTCTCAGGCCTGATTACTGTAGTAAAATCAAAAAAGTCTCTCACACAGGCTTACAGATCTCAAAAAGCAACACATCATTCCCCAATCTAAATAAATTTGAGAATCGAAGAAAAAACAAATATATGGCCTTAATCAGTTTGAAAAGTAGTGATATTTCTTAGCTTTCAGGACTCTAGCGAACCTTAGAGAGAAACAGACATTATCCTCAAAATGATAAAATACAAAGCTGAGGTAAACCATATAAAATGTGGCCGACTGTAAGCTACAACAACTAATCCAGGAGTTCACAAATGAACCCAGAACATCAAAAGCACTGAAGGCCTCAATCGACTGAGTTACAATTTAATAACCAACAAAAAGAAAAAAAAGGGAAAAAAGGCACTGTCCAGATACCTGATTGTGCCTTTTATCAGCTATTCAAACAATTCTATTAGTACCATGAGAATGTTCATTAATTGTACATACATAATGACCATCAATACATTTCAAAGAAAAATGGGTAAGCTGGGAAGCCTGATCACTATGAAGTACAAGAGAGGTAGCATCATGTAGTGGGAGTGTTTTGGTGCAATTCACATATGGCATTATGAGGAAAGAACATTATGTGGGAATATTCAGGAAACTTCTTAAGATGTCAGCCAGGAACTTAAAGCTTGGGTGTAAAGAAACTTCTACCTGAAAAATGATTTGACGGAGAACGTTAGAATATTTAAAAAGTGGTGAGAAAGATACGATTTCAGCATTTAGACTCACTTAACATCAGAAAGAAATTCTTTTTTTTGTATAGAATACAGAAATATCTGATACTATAAATACCCAAATATATACCATTGACCTTTTAATAAAATAACTGATAGTACTGCTAAGATGACAATCGCAAGCTCCTAAAAAAATCTTTGGACTCCAGAGGAACAAAATTTGGTCTCCATGTTAAAAATGTTCCTTCAATTATAATATGTCCTGTTAGGTTTTAGACCCCATCAAGATCTAAAATCAAGCAACCATAGCTCCGTCAAACACAAATGGACAAAGCTGGAGATGAAGTAGTGGAAACAAAAGACCATGGATATAAAAAGAGAATGTAATACAAAAGCAGGTATGGGGTTAGAGTCTGTGCGTGTGTGTGTGTGTGTGTGTGTGTGTGTGTGTACATGTGTGTGTGTGTGTGTGTGTGTGTGTGTGTGTGCGTGACAGAGAGAACACATGACATTTGCATCTCCAGCAGCTTTGGTCTTGGCTATTCCTCATCTGTATGTGCATATTGAGTGAGCCCAGGTGATGCATATGGCACAGAGGTCACACCAGAAAGGGCAAATTCTCATATGAAGCCACAAGAAAATGCAGGCATGCGCGTGCATTCCATCCTGTACGCTTATCACAGGGCCACATCTAAAAAACATCCATGTAAAGCTGTACACACAGACACGTTATCAGTTATTCAATAAGATGCTCCTAAGGCAGAAGTGGAAACTGGTTATATATTTTTTTAAAAAGTCGGAAGAGATAACACTCCAGTAATAAGTGTCCAGAACTTCAAAGGTTTTACTATAGTGAAGGAGTGTTTTACGTGGCTCGCCATTTAAAGGTTAGGGAAAAGTTGTCATGAATTGTCACATGCACTTTGCATAGTCTTAATTTTCTCATTAGATTTTCCATGTGGCTGTATATTTGAGAATGCATTTATTTGTATTACCTGCTGCATCCAGTCCTGTGTCCCTTTGGAGGTCTCCTGGTGCCAAATGTTATGTGCAGAGTCAGTGAGAGCCACAGCACACACTCTGTTCTTCACCTGCATTTCCCTTTGATTCATCTGCAAAGTAAAAGTAAATTCACCTTGTTAACATGGATTTAATCTTACTCATCACCCATAATGGTATACAGGACACTGCTGTTTAACACATCAATGACAGACAGCTCAGATTATACCTATTTTAAAAAACAATAAAACAATATAAACCCAAAATAAGCCCAATATAAAAGTAATCTTCAGAAAAATAAGGATATGAATATAAATATCTGAATACGCCTTTTCACTGTGGACTCCCAGTATACCATGCACTGTCAGCCCACTTCTTAAACCACGTTGGCTTTTAAGCCAGAGAATACAGATTTAACCTGGTGTATAGCATAATGTTATAGAGGGAAATATGAAAGAACACAGTTCCACTATAGCGTGTCCTTGTCACGTTTTGTGCAAATGTCCTTTCCCTGTGCACATTAAAATAACCCGGTCCCCAGTCTTAATACCCTTTACCTTCAGATGTCACAAAAGAAAGTGCCGTTCACAAGCCCGTCTTCCTATTCCCTTCTGAATGTCAACACTAAGGAAAATGTCACACAAAGGACTTGTTACCACACTACAATAGTCTTCCCACATCACTGCTCCGACCCCAAGGAGTACTGCAGCCAGGTCTAGGGAACAAGCTTTTTCACTTTACCTGGTTTTAAGATAAAATTGGAAGAAAGGGGAACATGATTTGCGACAATAGGATAGCAATCACTTGCTGTATATTCTTAGAAACACTGAGACTGAAACTGTGAGAATAGGATCGGAGTCTACAGAAAGACTCGTCAACAGACAAAGCATAATAGAGGGTTATTGTCAATGTCATTTAAAAAAGAGGGGAAAAAAATCATGTCAAATGGACTTATGTTGGCATTCACTGCTTGGATAAATGTGTATGTTGGAGAGGACACCAAGAACCAGATGGCAACCACTCGTCAAAATTTTGGCAGCACGGTGCGTCATCAGACAAAAATTTATTCCTTACCATTAACACTTGTAAGCCACAAAAAGCATAGAGATCACTGGAGTTCAGTGGTTTATTTTTAGAAAGTTGAAATATTTCAAAATAGGATCCTGCCCAAAATAACATTATTTTGTGCAAGTCACATTCTTGTCAATATGTTTTGACCTTAAGGTTAAGACTGAACAAGTATTTGGAGTACCTGACATAATTCTGTTATATCCAGTATTCCTTTTCTGTTTTTCTTTGTAATGCCATGAGTTTGGATGTTATTCTATAAAAAGTAATTAGAGATATAACAGAGTTCTTCCACTTTAGGTTCACATATTGTGGCATTTATGCTGGTTCTAATGCCAAAAAAAACTTTAAATTCTGGCAGTAGATCAGGCACCAACTCTACAAAACTAAAGATTAACTTAATTATATATTGTAAACCAATGGTTTCAAAAAGTGTGCTAATGTTAAAGAATTCCCTTTCACATCTGGGTCTCAAAATATTAAGCAAGACATTATTTGCCAGTCGCATGCTTACATCAACTGAATAGCAACTGGCAGGTTACATTACCGTGAGACATATAGTCACTATTTAATATTGTGAAATCATATGCAAGATGCAGTTGACCCACCGCTGTTAAATGTCTGAATTGCACAAGTTTTACCGTGACTATTTTAAATACCTCAACAAATTAAAATAAGAGTGTACAGACATGATTTTAACTCATCAATTCAGATCATCTGACTGATGATGAATTTCATTGAAAAGAACCTAGCAAGGTCAGCAGGTAGGTGCAAAAAGGATGAATAGGACAATGAATAGATGTAATCAAAATGAAAACCTTGCCAGAAACATGTACCTGGTAACACAAAGAGCTTAAATCTTATTCTCCTGACCAATGTGTGGTTTTAGGCATTTTCTCTGGCAAGACTTGTCATATGAGAGGAGCCATTTAAAAACTCCTCTCAAAACCTTGTGTCAGCCAAGGTTTTGCTTCACGATGGCTCACTGTTGGCTGAACAGCTACATAACTGAGGTCAGAAAGTGAGGTTCTCCTTTCTCCTTTAAAAATAAAGGAGAAAGTGAAGTTGTTGCCAGTTCAAAACACATTCACAATTTTCTCTAGTCTCAAAATGGCTAGTTCATACTATTAACCTCATACTATTAACCTAAGAATTTTCAGCATACTTCAGATGCATACTGAAAGAGACTGGGATTACTTTGCATAATTGAGGATACCATACTTTTTATTAAGTAGGATCAATTCAAATATATGCATGACTGAATGGAAATTATTTTTTGTAAAGTGTCTTGAGATGACATTTGTCAATTGGTGCTATACAAATAAACTGAATTGAATGTTTTATTACATTTCCTGTGGTTGGAAGCAGTTTCTGAAGTAAACTTGTGTCATATATCTAACAAAGCCAGCCAGCCGTGAAAGATTCATATCTATATATATGTAATATATCTATCTCTGATTAGTTTCCAACATTGAGAACTTGTTAGGCAATGGTAGCAATGCAGCCGTTACGGGCAATAGTTAGTGCTTTTTTAAAACAATATAATGCATGACTTACATAACACTGCTCCTGGTGTATTTATGGGTACGGAAACCTTCTTCTTTACATGAGAAATATGACAAATAATAGAAAAAAAACAGATTTGATTTGTGAACCTTTGCCAAAAACAACACTTACCCTTTGAGGGAACCACAATCAGACGGAATCAGGAGGTTTGCAGAAACTTACACTTTTAAAGTAAAGAATGTATGAACAATGACTGGCTGGTAGGATACCCATTAATCCAGTCTTTTTCTGCTGTTTGCTGTTTTCTCCATTTGTGAATGATGGGTTCCATGTGCTTAGCTGGAGTCCTAAAAACTTAAAAAGGGCTTTGTAACTCTTTCCAGACTGATTGAGGCCAGTGGTCTCGTTTCCATTCTGTCCTTGAATTCTTTGGATCTTTTTTTTCCCGCCCCCCTAAGTGACAAAATCTGTAGGTTGAAATTTGGCCACAAATGTCTGATCAGTACCAAAGTCAAAGAAAGCAAACCAAGATAGAAACTTGCTCACATACAGCTTAATTTGCCTGAAATCAATTTCTGAATGTCATAAGTATCCAGGACCTGATATCTATTGCCACTTTTGAAATAATTTCTAAAGAGATTGGAATTAAATCTTGCTGTTGATGCATTTAAAACTTGTACGTCTCGTTATTCTGTGTTTTTATGTTTAAAATAGTTTTTACGGTGGTTTGCAGTGCATACTTTGCAGAACCCTTGGAGACCTTTAGTCTCAGTAAGCGTTTCTTTGTTAAATAAATGTTACAAGAAATGCAATGAAACAGTTTGGTACAGAACCTACATTAAAACACAGTTGGCTGTAATAACAGCTGAGGAGTAACAAGTTCAGGAATGCTGTCAGCTGCGTGGCCCTGAACTACTGTAATCTGGACACCCACTGGGTCCCATGTTTTACAAGCCTGAACGACAACTGTGGTTAGCTGTATGCTGAATGCATAATCCAACTTGTACCGTAACTTGTAAATATTTAGAACCATGAAGCCACATGCTTCCATGTGGATATGACTCTTATCTGTCCTATCCCATGACTACTCGAGTTATCCTGTAATGTTGGAGTTAGACATGTATCGTTATTCAGAAGGTTAAATCTGCTAATTCCTTATGTAACTGTAGACAGCAGCTTTAACAAGAGAAGGAGCCAGCTGTTGTGACCAGTACTCAACCGGGCAGGGAAAAGGGAGGAGAAACATGTGGAAATACTTGTTGAACCTAAAACCAACACACAGATGTTGAGACATTTGGCAGTTCCTTTTATGCTACAACAGCTTGATATACCGAGTAAAACTCAGGTGGGTGTGTGGGTGTTGGGCAGACGCTAATAAATGGTTTAAAGTGATATGCACAGCAGAACAAAAGAAAACAGCAAGATAGGAGAACAAGAACAAGACTGGGCAACAGACAGATACTCTTATTGATGTCCATCAGAAATGTTATTTTTCAGTTTTAGCTCATTTTAAAGTCAAACTTAAAATGGGTTGAAACATCAGGGTCATCTTTTAGTCAACCTTTGTGTTCATAAAGAGATAAAACGAAATTAAACTACCGTATTTTCCACACTATAAGGCACACCTAATAACCTTCCATTTCCTCAAAAGCCGACAGTGCGCCTTATAACCTGGTGCGCCTTATATATGGACCAATATTGAGCCATAACAGGTCTAGCAACTACGGTAAGCAGCCGCCGACGTCATTTTCCCCTGTACAAGAAAAAGTGTGCGGTGCATGTTGGGATAGTTGTCAGAACGCTGGTTTGTTAATAAAGTTTGATAATACATTTAAAGCCAGGGGTGAAGGGTGGGTGAAGGGAGACAGAGACTGTGGCGGAAGCATGTCGGTTGGTCTGTGTTACCCTGAAAGCAGTTGGGCACAATATTGCAACACCAGTTGTTGAGTGAAACAACAACTGGGCAGCCTACTATACAGTATAAAGTACTCGGGGACCACTTCTTTACAAAAGTGGATGTGTAATAGTTGAGTACAGAACAAATCAGCAACCCAAACTGAAACGTCTATTCTATACGCCTTATAATACGGTGCGCCTTATAGTGTGGAAAATGCGGTACGTTTTTAACCATGCTATTTTAAACAAACTCTTTAATAATGAACTGGATTTCTTTAGATTACAACCATACATCAATTTTACATTTCAATGCAGCATAATGGCAAACTCAAAAATAATAAGGCAGAGTTGAATTCACCCAAACCTCAAATAAATCTAAACTCTACATGAACTATGAAATCCTTGACCCTGCTAATAAACTCTTTCTGTGATTACTCAGCAGAAGAACTGGTTGCCAAAAACACCCACCCACATGACAGATTCTGACCCCTGTGATACAAAAGGCTAAATCCACCCCCTCCCTCAAGTTCTGTGAAAACACCAGAGCCCATCATTAAACAATACAGGCACATTTAGAAGTAAACTTTACCTAGAAGCCTTACCTTAAACCTGACTTCTCGCAAGTTCTATATAGAAGTACACTTTAATTTACATAGTGTCTTCTTCCAATAAATCCTAAATCTAGTGAATGACATGCAATAGATTGCATCTAAAGGAAATAAAGGAAACATTTGGGAACTTAGGCAAACTATATACTCATAAAAAGATTTGCAACAGATGACATTAATGAAAACCAAAACGCCACAGACGAATAACAAATGAGAGTTTCGGGAGGTTTATCCTGAGCATCATATGGAGCACCTCCAAAATGATGTGAGCACAACTGCAAACCTACCAAGACACAGATGTGCACCTAAACTGTATAGGTGAGCATTAATCAGAAAAACAGTAAAGATGTCAATGATAACACTGATACACTGCACTTAATGTTACACATAACATTCCCACCAAAATGTGGTGACAGAATAGTATAGCAATGTTCTTGTGCAACAGAAAAAATGAAAGTTTGGGACAGAGTTGTAGGAATGATGGATGGTACTAAACACAGGGCTGGATGGGACAGCCGGTGTTGGCTGGGCTGAATAAAAGTGTATGCCACACTTTTTAAAGTTTTAATTGCAAAGAAATTTACAAACAATGTCACATTACGAGCAGTTTCCTTTTTCTCCTGCAGAAAAGCATCTCCACAGCATGATGCCGCTACAAGTTATCTGCAGTCTATAATTTGATGTTTGTGGTTGTAACTTGGAAAAAATGGTGCAAAAAAAAAATTAAAAATCAGGGAGCATTAATCTTTTTGCAAGTCATTGTATGAGCAATGTTTATTTATGAAGGAAAGTAGTTGAAATAAGCAACAAGACATCATTTAACAGCATGCTAAACTAATCCCTGGTTGAGATAAATACTTAATTTCTTTCCTCTCACTGTGATACTCCCTTGCTCATGACTGCTCCAGTGAAGCTACATCTAAACACCGGTAAAAAAAACCATAAAGACAATTATTTAGACCTTTGATAATTACATGTCAAAGGCACCAAAAGCCACTAGATAATTGGACAAAAAAATGAATAGCAATCCACAATGGAGTTCCCTGCAGGGAGACAGACACACTCATCCCTGGAAAGAATGCTGTGCGAGAAAAAAGAGAAATACAGGCAAAGACAGGGAGATGAGAGCTCTTTAAGGGGCCTTGCTTACTGTCAAATAGTCACTGTGAAAAGCCATAATTATACACAGAACAAGTGCAAATAGAGGTGCAAAAATTAGGAAGAAAAAAACCTCCACTAGAAAACGAGAGAAAAAATATTTTTGTGAGAAAGAGTGAAGACTGAGCAGAAGCCGATGAGAAGGAGGAGCGAGTGTGTGCAAGAAGCACCCCATGATGATGGCAGTCAGGGACAAGGCTTATAATGTGGCTGCGCCACACACTGCCAACAGCCACAGATAATCTAGGACTACCCACTGAGCACTGAAGCGCTGCTTAAATATTTGATTGATTAACTGTCCTGTTGATGCCAGAGAGTAAGAGGAGCACGTCTGAGAAGCCAAGGCGAGTACAGAAGAAAACAAACAAACATGGATGTGGGTGCACACCGGAAGGTTTGAAAACACATGGCACACCAACATGTACACCCCCCGAAATCCCAACACAAGAACAGGGGAAAGGGGCACAAACACAGACTTGTGCTCACTGAAAGCATGTGTGGGCTCTGCTGAGACTGTGGCGAAGGCTAAGAACCAAGAAAAAATTATGAAAGCCATCTGAAACTCTAGCAAGCATTTGTTTACATAATATATTTTTTTCTAAATGAATTTGAAAAATAATCACTTAATTATTATTTTTTTAATTGAGCAAATTTTCTCTGTCTTAGAAAAATTTTGATGGGATTTTGACAGGAACGAGGCTTACGAGTCGTTCCTCTTAGTCTTATCAATCTGCTGCCAGCGACTGACATAAGGTCAGAGTTACAGTGCAATATGCTTTGCTACTTTAACTAATCTGTCTGTGACATACGCACACACACGCACACACAGGCACACACATGCACACACACTCGCGTGCTCAAGCAAACTACAATCGGGACATCCCTGGCTGTGAAAACACAGGCAGCTGGCCCACCACGCTCCAACACCCTCCACAGGAAGAGACAACACCAGTGCTTCCTGTGGCTTTGAAGCAGTGGCCCCAGGTCTCCTGTTGGTCCCTGGCTTCCTTTGTCTTAACCACAGGAAGGAAGCCCTCTCCAGCACGAGGCCACGGGCCTCCAGGGAGCGACAGGCAGCGTGTTTGCGAACGTGCATGTAGTGTTATTGGAGTGTGTAGGGGTTTTTGCTCACTGAGGTCATGTGCATTTACTCGCAGAATTTTTTCCTCTCTGACTCTCCGGTGCACGAACTTTGGTTGTGGCGAGGGAGAGTGTATGGCACGAGAGAGCAAGAGAAAACTGCAATAACTTCCCTTTCTTTTTTCCTCTTTCCCTTCATGGCTGCCAAATGCATGATGCAGAGAAGATGAGAGGAGAGGGGGGCAAATAACTAAATTGTGTGAGCAACGGCGCTGGACACTTGGGTAACAGGAGGTGGTAAGCGAATTCACATGTGTTAAAGCGATTTCTGCGTATACACATACGCAAAGCACACATTTTTGTACAAATAGAGTAAGACACACTAAAAAAAAAAATCAGTGGGGGCAGTGAGGAAAAGGAAGGCCAATAAATATTTACTGACACAGCAGAGGTGGAGATTAGTTGTCCACTGGTGGAAACAAAAGGCAGAGGATGAGGAGCGGCATGCCAGGAAGCCTGCCGGCTATGGGCGCTCTGCCCTGCCTGTGCCCGCGTGGAAAAACAAGAGGCAGACGGGAAGACGAAACAGGAAGGAGGGACGGATGGAGAGAGGAAGTAAGGAAAGGAGAGAGTTTTAAGGGAAAAACCCACATTTACATAACTTATATGTAATACATCCCCGAAGAAAGATGTTCATTTAATGTAAAAAAAATAAATAAAAATAATCTGTTAAGGAAGAATTGGAGACCAGCATGCAGAATAAAAACTGAGAAAATGATGAGTTACTTTCTAAGCTCAAAGCACTGTTTAATGGAAATTACAAATAGATGGCAATAAGACAGAACTTGATCCAAGTATGTTCATACTGTACAGTATAACACTTGATTGAGGCTGCTCTTGGTTGTTTTACTGCATTCTGGATCCGATCAGCATGTGGTTCTGCAGAGGCAGTAAAGAAGCTCATGTTACTTTCCTAGCGGTCTTCAGCTGGTCTGCCTTGTTTGGTCTTGCGTCTCTCATTTTCCTCCTGATAATAACCTACAGATTCTCCACTGGGCTTAGGTCATCCCAGTTGAAATGTCAAACAAGCACTAAGTGACACAACAGTTATTAAACCACATTGTGCAAAAAAAAAAACAAAAACAAAAAAAAAACCAGGTCTCTGGTTCAGGAATATCTTACAGAAAAGACATGGGAGAGTAGTAGTCAATGTTCTGGAAACATCTGTGTGTGGTGGTTCTCAGAGCATCTACTTTAGAAGTAGTACATGTCCTTATGAGTGTCTCTCATACACTTGTATAAATATTTCAACAGAATAGTCTTATGTGTACCTCCTTCTAACAGACGTTTTCCTTCCACTTGACTTTCTATTAACATACAACAGTTTGAGAATTGTATGTAATAAAGCCATATAAATAAGTTTCACTTTTCCAGTCAAAATTACAAAATGTATTAGGGTTTGATGACTCATGTGTATTCAGAATATATTTTAAAATTGCAAGGTGCTAGTGGTAGCTGGGCTCTTCACATATAACCTGATATTCGTCTAGTAAAAGTTTAAAACGTCAACCCGAAAATGTGTAAGATTCCAGTGGGTTTTCCATATGACTGAAATCTCTATGTCACAATGGCATTACATTCATATCTTTCAGACCTAATAAACCAAGAGGCCACTCAAACACAGGGCAGCGCATCATAGTTAACTACAACAGAATTTAATTACCATGCCATTGACATTTGCACAGCAGTAAGTGTTATTAATATGAGCTCACAACAGTTTGATCAATTTACACTGTCACCACAAGGGTTGGCAGTCACCGATTCATTCGCCCTCATTATACCAATAGTATCCCTTTGAAATTCACTGTTAAAAGAAGTTAACAGTCAGAAGGCAAACAACGTTCTGCCTTTTAGCTTTATTAATACCAGAAATCCTCAGAATTATATGGTCTAATTAGGCACTGTTCTTAAAGAAAGACTAATTAAAATGCAAATTAATTAAAACCCAATATAATTAAGAAAACTGGTACAACATTTGCCAACCAAATTTTACTCATTCTTTTGAAAATTTTAAGTTTAATTAGCAGCTTTAGTTAACAGACTTGAGTTGCTATATATTAAACAGGCCTTCCTTTGGATCGCCTTTCTTCGTTCTTCTGAAAGTGCGTCTTTTTGTCTTTCTCCCGGTCTCCTAACCCTCCGGCTATGCTGTAAAATAGAAACCTAACCTCAATATTTTTCCTCACGGTGCTGGGACTTGCTGGCCCATTAAATTCCCCTTCCCATGTGTCAGCTTGCATATTTCCACCATGAAATTTTCGTATAATTAAACTTTCTTAATGATTTATAAGCTATAATAATAGCCGTAAGTATTTCAGAGCAGGTTAAAGGGGACAGCCTTTAAGTGTGCACCAGGGGATGACCCTGTTTTAACATAGTTTCGGTTCGGCGATTCTCAGCTGGATATGAGGATGGATAGGCCAAGGGAGACTGGGATTGATGAAGGGAGGGAGTGAGCGAGGGGTCCTAACAAGGGTGGGATGCTAGAGGAGGCTGATACGTTTCTGTGATGTAACACTCTGGGTTATACGGACATCTAGGAAAAACCAAGGGTTATCTGTAACTTTGCTTAGAAGGAGGCTATGCACATGTAGAGTGAGCAACAAAATTAAACCAAATATATAGATGAACTAAGAAAAAATAAGCCCACTTCTGAGGAATCTGCATCTAAATGATGGACACAAACAGTTCACATGCATGTTCTAGGGCACAAACACACGCACACAGTGAGACACACAGATGTTTGCTCTCTGCTGCCTTTCTGATGGCGAGGCTGATATGATTGCCACTTAGGAAATCAGTGTGTTTTCACACCACTCTCAGCTCTGCCAGAGCTAATGTGTTAAATATCCATCGGGTACGGCTGTCCATTTCTAAGACGCACAGACGCAGGCAGCCTCGGGGGCCGATGAACACTGATTCCTTGTACTAACCGAGCTCAGATTTGGCAGTCGTGTCTACATTTCTCAACTGGGGTACAGTGAAAAAAAAATTACACCACACACTGATGTGGAACTCTCCCTAGATTCTTCTAAATATGTTGTAAGGAGCTAAATTTTAACAATTGTGTCACTTTTTTTTTTTTTTACCTCTTGTTGTTATCAACAAAGACCTAGTTATTATGTTTTTTTTAAATACTCACACTTACGTTCCATAGAAATAGCTGTTTATGCTGTGCCATATTAACACGACGTCCAGCTTCTGTATGCATTTTCAAAGGGTATGGGCTGCTTATCGCAAAATCTACCAAAAATCTCTGAGGACGGTTTTTCACCTCAGGTGTGAATGTGTGAAGAGAAAGAGAAGGAAAACAACAAATTTGGAAGCGCCTGCTGTCCAGGACATTACTGGCCAATAGGTGTGTGCGTGTGTGTGCGTATGTGTGTGAGCTACAGGATTTGAAAACTCAGTCAAGATGTTTTATGTAAACTCACACAACCCAACTAAAAGCAGTGCAGATAATATAAGTTTTAAGAAAATGAAAAGACTGCGTTGATGAAAACGATAAACACTGTTCCTCAACTCCTTAATGTCTGCCTCTCTGCTTTACTGAAGGACGTGGAAAAAATAAAGGCTGAAATGAAGGAATTAAATAAATAGACATTCCCTACGAACCTCCTGTCCTCAAAGAAAGTCGTAGATGAATAAAAACTACAGAAAGAAACTAAAGTAAATTGAGGTATATTACAAACTGAAATTATCTTTCAAATCATCGCTCATGGCAAAAAAAAGAAGCACTTTTTAGAGTGAAGTTGAGTCAGAACAGAACTAGACAGAGAAAAGAGAAAAAGTACACAAGAGAAAGCTTTGCCTAATTAATTAAAAGCTTGGTCTCAAGATATAAAAACTGTTGTTTTTAAATGTTAAAAAAAGTACTAAATGCATACAATTTAAAAAAATGTTGCAGGAGATCCTTTTGTTATCTTATAAAAGTAACGCAATTAACAGTAAATCAACTAACCAATTAAGGAACAGAAAATTCCACTTTAAATTCCAACTTAATGAAAATAATATTTAAAAAATATTCTAAATGTAAAATATATTAAATACAAAAGGGTAATCCTAACACAACCTGTTTTGCTTTAAAAAATATATATATATACAAATCTGTTGTGAATAATCAGTATGGCAAATTAAAAAAAAAATGTTTGTGATGGACAGGTCACATAACCAAATGTCTGAAATCTCCCCCTAATTATGAAATTAATCAAAACTAAAAACCTAAACAATTTCAATCTCCATCAACAGTGGCTGATTACACCGTTGTTTGTTCTATTCTGTCTGAGTTCAACAAAAATCCAATAAATGTTAGAGACACGAGGTTTGTAACATTACTAGGAACATTGACATTTGTGATTCCTTTTCTCTATTAGGCTCAGAACTACTGCACTTATCATCTTACATTTTTGATCAATATAGATCCTAATTAGTCAAAACAGGAACTGGCAGGGAAAATAACAAGGAATCTCTAATTATTTACTTTGATAAATTATTTTTCAAAATTTCCTGAAACTATTTGCTGGGCAGCTATGCTGTGTTTTCATCTGAAGCTGATATAAATTTTGCATCAATGATTTTTTGAGAAAATTAAAAGTAAAATTTATAGCTGTGTGATGGGAAAAAAAATAAAAAGAGTGGAAATTGTTTTTAAGTGAGTTTTTAACTGTTGATTAAAAACAACACCTGAGAGAAGGATGAGATAGAATAAACGAACACGAAGTGCGTGCACAAATACCCAACCCGGCACAAAGCATATTATTAATCATATTAAAAAAAAGCAATTAAATCAAAGTGGTATAGAGCCTGAAGCGATGAGAACTGTCAATTCTGCTGGAAATGCCAGCCAAGATTACGGATGGGTTTGTGGATTCCACGAACCTCTTTTTTTTGATTAGGGAGTCAATTATTTCGTATTACTGAAGATACTATTTCGAAAAAAGACCTTGTCAGTCAATCACGTGAGAAATCCTGAAAAGCATGAATAAACCCTTAAAGAAAGAGATGGAGGCAGTGTGTGTGTGTATGTGTGTGTGTGTGAGGGGAGATATTTCACTGACCCTACTCCCTATCCAAACTCCTACTTGTGGTAAATTACCTTTTAACTACTGCACCTCTGTCAGGTCTTTGTCAGCGTATGGTAATTAGGGGCCTTCAGTGTGATGCATTTGAAAAGAAAATTTATTTATTAGTTTATCTCACATAGAGAGGCATTTGCACTGAGCTGAAGGTAAGTTTGAATGTGGTTATTATCTTGTCATTTTCACACTGATTTTTCTTCTTTTTTTCCCCTTTCCCTAGACCATGTATCTGCGCCTGTGTAGGTTTTGTGTGTTTGTGCGGTGTATGCATGTCAGTAAGGATGAACTCTGTCTTATTTGATGCTAGGTAACGGTCTACTGTGTGTGTGCGTATGAGAGCAGATGGACAGGAATGAGCGTTCATACTTACGTAAATTTTAATATATATTTATAAGAGTGTGTGTGTGTGTGTGTGTGTGTGTGTGTGTGTGTGTGTGTGTGTGTGTGTGTGTGTGTGTGTGTGTGTGTGTGCTTTAGCTGCATACAGCAATGAAAGGCGCGCACAGCACATTTCTCCCATCTTCTTTGTTCTGTGTTGGGTTTGACACCTCTAAACAATAACAGCGCTTCACTTCGCCCAGCCCCAACCCACCACCAATCACACTGTATGGACGGAAGCTGCCAATTAGCACCATCAAACCCCCTTTATCATCTGTCTGCTTAAGGAGAGAAAACAGAACGAATCAATAATTCAAAGTTTCTCTTGAAAATGCACTCTTTCATTAAAAAGACTTAAGGATGCACGAAGAAGGAGTGCATTAAAACTAATTGCAAGGTATGGTTTGAATGTATGTTAAGGATGCAAAGAAAAAAAGACAAAAAACAAGTAGAGTACCACTGGGGAAGCTGTGGACCCAGAAACAAAGATATACACCTTCTTTGTATTGTCTTAGACTTCAGGGTGTGAAGCTGATCTTTATTTTCGGTCTGCCTGCTCCTTGACCCGACCTGAAGGCAATCAAGCTTCTCTGCATAAGTTGCGAGGCTTTTGGAGAACCAGCTCTCATGCATTCTTTTCATCATCCAAAAAAAGGGCTCCAACACTCCAGACACTTCTTCCAAAGCTATGGCGGCCAACAGGCAGCACAGAGCAACCTGGGGGACAGAGGCCGACATGGTGGGGAGGCTGTCACGGAGAAAAGGTCTCTGAAGGCTGGAGGTGAGTCGAGTTAACTGGGAGATGACTGTCGCTCCACTCGGTTGTCCAAGCCCTTTTCATTAACCCGAACCCTTGGGTTCACCAAACAGAAACAAAGGATGATAGCAAGGACAGTGGGGGGATGAGGACAGGAGGTACTGGACTAGTCCTGTGTGGCAACCACAAGAGACCTTGGTGCCTGCTTGCCTTTCTCTCTGTCTGTCTGGTGGCAGATCTATGTCACCCTTTATAGACAGGGGACCTGCTTTAGGAAGGAAAAAAAAATCAAGCATAAACAGGAAGGCAAGAACGGACACAGACATACTTGCAAAAAGATACAGCGAAAGCCTCCTGAATGAAAGAGGGGGGTAACAAAGGACAGGCAGTGCCCCCTAGTGTTTTCATCAAAGAGAATTCCAACCACATCAACTTATCCATGCCAGACCACAAAAACAAATATAAAACACGGGGAAGAAGGCAAGGAGTAAAGATGCTTCTAGTTGAGGGAAGAATTTAAATGTGGAGATGGCTGTGTGTCCAGCGACAAGTCCCAGTGTCTATGTCAGACACAAGAACTGGGACTGAAGGAAATATATGTGGGCTGTAGTTGAGTGGTTGGAAGAGGGGGTTGGGGGGTCAAAACTGTCTGACAGCTTTAAGACACTTTTTAATTTTCAGGGTTATGGGGGCAACAAACCCGAAAAGGGGGAGGCAGGCTCTCCACGAGAGCCAACAACAGAGGAGGACGGACAAACCTGATAACAGACTAAATATGAGAGCAATACACAGCACACAACGTGAGACCTGCACAGTGCAGACGGTTTAAACAATATTTTAAGTCTATAACTCCAAAACATACAAAGCACTTTTTAAAACTAGTAATATCTAACCAGTTATATTTTAACCATGACAAAAGGCTTATACCTCCCCCAAAAAACGACAAGAATTTTTTGAAGATTTAGACTTAAAAATGCTGGAAAATTCATAAGATTGATACTTTTGTCCATTGTAAACCTTGAATATGTAGTTTAGAAATGTAGGAATCTCATTATTTGAATTTTCATATGTGCAAGGCTTGAAAGTGTTAAGATGATCATATTGTAAATTTAAGATGCATATGAATTACAAAAATATCTTCAGTGAGTTAATTTAACAGTTATAAATTCAGAACTACAATGTTTTTTTGACTTGCATGCAAATTCAGAGCTTTCCGTACTTAGATTATATTACTGCATGTTTTGATCTTTTGACTGTGTGTTTTATGACTTTGTATTTTTTGTGTTTTTATGATGTAAAGTACTCTGAATTGCCTTGTTGCTGAAATGTGCCATACAAATAAACTTGACTTGGCTTAATAATGAAATTCCTGATTTAAATCCCTTCATAGCAAACACAGACTTTCTTATGAACTCTTGGCTTAACATAAGAAAAAAACAGATTGGAGAAGCAATAAATTGATGACTATAGAGATGAACTAAATGTATTTTCAGACCTTGTCTGGGAAGATGGCTACATCAACATTTTAAGAAAAAAAACGATTTTTAATTTTATGACCTCTTCTGAGTGTGAAGACACCCTGAACTTTTCAAATGAAAACAACATAACAAATCTTTTGAAGATGGCAGACATTAAAATGAAGGAAGACATTCTAAAAAAGAACAATTTAAAAACAATGGGTTGGTGCATGTGTGTCACCAAGGCCTTCCCCACAACAAGATCTATATTCAGCTAACTGACACATCAAAGAGGCTCTATGCAGCCTCTCAGTCTCTCTGCCACTTTCGACTAACTATTTCATAACCCCATCACATTTTACAACATATAAAATGGCACATAAAACACATCATATCCAGTTCCAGTGTCAACTTCCTTGCCTAAAAGTAAAATGTTTTAGTGCGGGTACATTCCCAAAACATGCCTCTCAAAATGGCCGTTAAGTCAAACAAGGCTTTTAAAAACTACTGAAATTATACAGAAAGTGGCAATGGGTCAGCTGAAAAGGTGGAATGGTGGGTACCAAGCTTAAAGGGCAGAAAAAATGTGAACTTCTCTCTGTTTCTACTGGTTCTGCTCAAACACACCAGCTTAGAAGAAAGCACACAATTTGCAGGTAAGGCATTGCAACAGAAGAATTTTAAAACATGAGTAGAAATATGAACAAGATATTAGTGACCCTGCCACTGAGGGTTTGGACAAGGCAAAACAAATAAGGAAAACAGTAAGTTCTGTTTTTTAAAGGTTTTGAAAAAGGTTCCGAATGAGGGCTGCTAGATGCAGATGCAGAATCTGGAAGTAAAAAGAAAGAAAAAGCCTCAAAAGGAGACAAAAAATGCCATAAAGGGACAAAGGGTTCAAACTTCAACCCTGAAGTCAATAAGTTCACTGACATTTGCACCAGGACTGATCGAGCTGCGCCTCACGGGTTTCAGAAACACCACTTTCCTTCCTTTCAGTAGCACAATATTTTCTTTCTTACATTTGCCACAGAATGACACCATTCACACACTTTATTGCCAAAGAAAAAAAAAAGCGGTATTCAAAGGGCTGATTTTGTAAGATGCATGTGTGACAATTTGTAACCCTGCAGCCAAAGTTCCTCTCCTATCATTCTCTGCTTTCTTATGGCAAAATTAACTAGGGGGGGCGGAGGGGAGGAGATGACATGTGACAAGTGAATAATTTGAGCTGTCACCACGTCATCTTCACCACATTCAAACCTCATGTCAACCACTTGTATTCTCTCTCTTCTGAAGGTGACCTGGGTCGTAACCAAATAGCACATCCAGACACAGCAGGTGAATGTTTTTTAAATGCCACAGTGGCAATGCAAAGTGTGAGACAAGGGAAGGCAAGAGAGAGCGTGAAAAACTTTGAACTTCAGCAAAAAACAATAGTTTGTCATGTTTTTAAAAAAAATATATATATATATATTAGCTGAAAAAAGGGGCCTTTCACCAAGCTGAAATGCCACAATTTCAGCATCTATCATTAAGTCACGTTTACAACTAATATATCTGCTGAAGAAAAAGCTTAGGCTAAGAAATAGATGGAGGATAAGCTAAGAAAGAAAAACAAAAAAGCAAAGAAGCAACAGGAGATTTACACTTCATCAATAGGTAAATGATAAAAGAGAGAGGGTGGCAAGACTGACAAAAAACTGAATTGGTGGGAAATTTTGTTCATTAGAGATGATGGCAGAAAACAAGAAATGAACAAGAAGAGTGAAATGACCTGGAGAATCTTGCTCAATGAGAATAAAAGAGCAAGAAAGCAGTAGGATGGAGAGAGGAGAGCGGGACCTTGCTACTGAGCTAACGAGACGGGAGTAAGAGGAAAACCAGACAAAGCAGCACGCTGCTTTTACAAAGCAGGAACAAAGAGAAGCGATGCATCATGGGAGTCTGAGCCTTTCGCCACCACTGACGCCATGTAGAGGTGGCCTGATGTTTTAGTCAAATACATGTTCAAAAATTAGTTTTTACTCTGCAAGCATGATCAGCTCTTAAATCACCAGGAAAAATAGGCAAACCTATTCAAATATGAGATTTACATGAGAAAAATAATACTGTACAGAACATAAACTTAGGGTATTCAAATGAAATATAACGTTCCTAATTGTTAAATTTATTTGACATCCTAACTACCTGTGGCTGTCAGTGTGTTTTATAAGAAAAAATAAAAGATTAAGTCGTTTTAACTTAAAGTAACATATAGGTAGCTGTACTTATTGTACCGCAATCTGACTGGAGAGCCGTATTTTAAAGTGAACTTGCACTTCTTGATACTTTGCACAGAATGATGTTTCTGTTGTATTCTATTCTGTTCAGCTCTATAAATAAATTGACTGTAAAACAATCACCACTGAATTAATAAACTATTCTGAAAATGATTAATTCCATATACTTTTACAAGAATTCAAAGAAATTTCCATTTATGTACGTTTAATTTTAGTGGAAAGCTTGGAAGGAAGTGCAAAGTGAAGAAAAGATGAGGCAGCGGCAGCAGGTGTGAATCGTAACACTTGTTTTTGTTTTCAAACTTTACTGGAAGATTTGTTCTAAAGTTTTTCATCTATCTGCTGTGACTCCTAGTTGCCCCTGTTTCTTTTCCTCTTCCTCTCCCTCCCTTTCCATGTCAGTCGCTCTCTCTTCCTCCGGCAGGTCTGATATGCCAGAGCTGCAGCTGAACTCTGAGTAGCACTGTCTCCGGGAAAAAAACAAAGTGATCAATGTGAGAAGGCACGGGGCGCTCACGGACAGGCCAATCAATGGTGGAAAGAACCTTGCCCAGGGCCTTATGCAAATGGAAGCACGTCCTGTAACCTCAGGAGTGAACATGCGCACTAGATCAATGGGACGAGGGTAGAACCTTACAGCAAGATCAGCCTGAGCCAGTAAATATGTAATGATGAATCCCTGAAGATTTAACTGAACTCAAATGAACTTCATCCAGCTCGCTGTCTTATATCACAAAAAGGCGAAAGAGACCTTGTTGTGAAGAGGTGGGGTGGAAGGTGGGTGGAGCGGGACAAGTGAGATTAGACAGCCTTTGCAAAGTGATGCACTGAGGACAGATGGAATTTGCACTGTCTTGTCGCTTATGATGAAGAAAAACAACAATAGCGAGAGAGAGAAAAAAACAAGTGAGAAAAGACTTTCAAATAGTCATTACAATAATACAGTCGAATACGCAATAATTTCAAATGATATCGCCAGGGAAACCCATTTCCGTTTGGAATCTTTTGAGCTTAGACCTTTAATGGTCTTTGATAAAAACAAGTCAACATGACAAATTATTCTAAGTTAATATTTCAAAAGTAGTAATAGTCTGATACCAAAGGTGTTAACATCTCTCTATAATCCTCCCCATGAAACGCTAATGAGTTTCTATCAAAATCTGGCTTCACAAGAAGTAGCACATCATGACAACAATGCCTTTCCATTGTGTCATTTACAACCATTAGAGTGTTGGACTGAGAAGTAGATCGTATGATGAGCTCAGAAGACTCATAGTTTCACCAGGCATTTGGCAGTTGCTGCTGCCACTAGTCTGGTGGAGCTGAGTGGGCGAGGCAGAGCAGTGACTTGTAAGGTAGAAGCTCGGCTGGAGACTACATCTCCAAAAAAAAGCTTTGTGGAAAAAGGCAGGGCTTAGAGAAAGCAAGGAAATGAAAGAATCAAAGCGTACCATGATATAAATATTTTTATTCTTCACCCAATGCATCTCAGAAAACTGTGAAAGTAAAGTGAAGACATTTCACTCACCAAAGAGCATTAAAAGTTAAATTGTACCTGCATTTTGGACTAATTATGCTGGACTTTTAACAGGTATTTTTTTCATTATGCTCCCATTAGCTGCCTAGTGGCAAATACAGCGTAATTTACCTTCTAGCTAGTTTGTATGCAGCCTTTAACAGGATGTGGTTTGTCTGTTTATCTTGTTGCCAGCCAGTCAGATCTCTTAATCTACAAGTACTCTAGGCAAGGGTCAGGAACACAAACAGGAAAGTAATAAGATGATTTGAAGCCATTAGAGAAGCAGCAATTTTGTGAAAAGCATCAATACAACTGTCTAGTAAATTTTTCCCAGAAAGACACTGAAGTATTTTTAGTGAACTTTAAAATCCCAAAGCTAATTTAAAAAATGGTTAGAACGTCTCGTCTCATAAAAAAACAAAAGGGTCTAAATGCTGGGTAAGTTCAAGTAAACTGTCCCTGAAACCAACTAATAAATGATGAAATAAGTTAACTGTCACTCGTAAAAAAAATGTACAATAGAAACAATCCTGATCTTGGTCCACCTAGCTTGCATTGCCGTGCAATTCCACTCAAAACAAGTTCTTGCTTCCTTCAAAGTCTGGACTTGGAATCTCGTTAGTCCAATTTCCAAAGGGCCAATCAGCAAACAGAAAGAGAAGTGGTGAACAATAATGCGGATTTTCTGCACAGTTTTAGAATGGTAGTCTGCAATGGCAGCAGAGGGAGTGAACAAAGCAGTGGAGGACGGTTGTTTACAGCACAGGCAATTTCGGCAAGCTTCTTCTCAATCTGGCGCATTGCATACGTCACAAGCAAACGCTAGTGAGCGGGTAAAATTTAAAACCACAACGCAGTCCACGCCTCCAAGAAGCAATTGTCTCTCCAAAGGCGAGAGTCCAGACCTTCTGTATAAAGCAAAGTGTAGCTCAAGGGGCAGGTTTTTACCAGGCTAGGGTCCGCCATAAATCCTGCAGTAACAGTAGGCAGTTAAATATTTGTTTAATAATGTACAATAATTATGGATGTCATTATAACTATTTACAACTAGGAAAACATTTAATAAATGTCACTGTTGCATTTGGACAAAGTAAAACATTATTAATTTATTATTTATTCTTTCATCCTACATTTGTTTACAAAGGCAATCTCAGTGAGACAAAGGGAGTAATTCTCAAGATAGTCTTTATAGTTCCATCCATCCATCCATTTTCTTCCGCTTATCCGGAGTCGGGTCGCGGGGGCAGCAGCTTCAGAAGGGAGGCCCAGACTTCCCTCTCCCCAGCTCTCTTTATAGTTCAAATCAGATATAATGGAATACAGATGAGGGTCTATTTGTTAGGAAGACAGTAACCAAGTGAAAGGTGAAATAGGTATACTAGTACAACTACGACTACGACTACCACTAACAGCTTTGATGCGGATATTACATTTATGGCTCTGAAAGTAATGTTATTGGCTTAAATCAATAACTCCAGCATGTGGTCAAACTTTTATGTAGAACAGTGATGATATTGGAAACCATATTGAATTTCCACAAAATATTCATGAAGCAAATTTTTTATCTCACCATGTCCAGTATAAGTAATTGCTGGTGGAAAAATGAAAATAAATAAATAAATAAATAAAAAAAAGGTTGATAAAATTTTCACAAGTTGGTCAGGTTCAAAATGTTGGCAAATCGGAAGACATAAAACAAGTAAAAAGAAAAACTGACTTTTTTAATGCTCTGAGATTATATTTCTTCTCTAGAAAAGTACCATATTGGTAAATGAGAAAGTTATAGTTGTCTGCATGTTAAGGGAATAACATAATATAGAAGTATTTTTAATCCCAGACTGCTCTCTGGCACCATAAAATGCAAGATAGAAACCAAAGAAAAAAATTCTCCTGAAACATAGAGAGAAACACCAACAAAGGTGAGAATAATGGCGACATATTGAAGGGAATACTTCACAAAGCCTATTGTGCGAGTATCCTTTTCAGGCAGCAAACCCGCTGTAATTTGGTCTGCATCATCTGCCTCTAGTCACAATGCAGCACTACAGCTTTGAAATGGATGGCAAATGAAGGCCATTTGTACATAATCACAGCAGATAGAAGAATTCAGGAGCCCTACAATGTGCTGTTGAGGTGGAAAGAAAGACCTTGGTCTATCTGTGGCAGCCAGCGCGGCTAAGGTTCGGCGGGGGTGTCGAGGGGTCTTTCTTTTTCTCTCTTTTTTTTTCCCAAGAAACAAGCAAATCAATTCAAATCAAATCAGCTTGCTAGCCGTGACATTTAAACAGTTCAATTTACATCCTTATGTTAAGAGGAGAGCCGCTCTCTAAGATCCTATTCATTCCCAAAGAAATTAGACGGCTATATTTCAGCCGCTTAATAGAGCAAATATGTAGCCGTACCAAGGAAGAAACCATGTCTTCTCAGGCCGTACAAAGGGCTGGGCATTGTGTGTCATTATGAGCGGAGGACAAAAACACAGACAGACATAACACACATAAAGTAGATGCGGGCACAATGCACGTTATGCATGCAGTACAGCATCCTTGCACAGATGAGTGTGTAGTGAAAAACATGAACGTATGCAGACAGAGTCATTGCTGCTTAGTGTGTATGCGGAGGGCTGCTGCCCTGCTGTGAAGGCTGGCAGGCACTTTTGTCATGGTGGTCCTTTTGTTTCACATCAAACAAAACGCCAC
The DNA here is from genome assembly GCA_903067075.1 of Micropoecilia bifurca. Lineage (NCBI taxonomy): Eukaryota > Metazoa > Chordata > Actinopteri > Cyprinodontiformes > Poeciliidae > Micropoecilia > Micropoecilia bifurca. The sequence goes on along the minus strand of CAEGAF010043169.1, from coordinate 31,486 downwards.
AGCTTTGCATACGGCTCCACTAATTTCTGCTAGTGTGACCCAGCCATTTATCTTTGCCTCTCACCTTCTCTCCTCCTCTGCTCCCCCTAATGTGGCTCTGATAACTGCTCTCCACCAAGCGGTGGCTGCTCAGGACGATAGTGGCGTCTTCAGGCCAGGGTTGACACAAATGTGCACGCTCTTATCACCCGTGCATGCGCACAAACACACATAATTAAGCAAATACAGATCCATACAATATGTGTACACCCACATGCAGACATAAACACCAAAAAAAGTCTAAAGGCGGACAGACGCAGGAAACTGCACTAACAGTCAGATGCCCGCAGCTATGGAGAACCTTGAGATAAAAACAAACCAGAAGCAATAGATGGGCAGGCACTTAAGAGTTTCGAAGGCAGGCAACACAAGCACGCAGCATTAAATGAAGGGCTTTTCAAAGCATTCATATGCAACAAACTTAAGTGATTTTTTTATTTGCATTGTGATGACCTCAGGTGAAGGTTGCACTACTTACAAAGTATTTTGAATGACTATCAATGTGGAGTAGTTTTGCACAAGTTAGAGGGTTATACTTGAAGTTTAGTGCTTGTACTGTACGCTCATTGAATATATATATGGTCAGGTGAAATCATGCTGAACACTGATACCACTGTGTCAATATGGAACCTAGAAGAATCACATTGAAATATCAAATACCTATCAGATCAGATTTTCAAATATTAAGTAACCAATAAAATTTTACTTGAATAACAAAACTATAAAAACAGCAGACAAAGGAGTATCATGCAAAATAACAGGCATATTTCCTTTTTGTGTCAAAGCTTTGGGATCCTAGGATAATTTAGTGTTAGTATTATCTAATCCAATCTGATAAACCAGAAGTTGACAATTTCAAACACATTTAAAGATGAAAGAACACTAACAAATGAGAAAAAAATATTTACTGGACATAAAGCTATTTTTTACACTGCATACATTAAAGCTGGTAAACCATTTAACATGATTGCATTAGTAAAAACAAACAAAAAAATAGAAGTCTGCTGGACAAAAATGACTTGTGCCATAATTCCACGAGACAGCCACAACAAAGGTAAGGCCAGGACAGTTAGTAAATGTAATAAAATCAAGAAATGTTTAATTTTACAATTTCTAAAATTACAGTAAAACTAATGCTTAAAAACTATGGGTCTTCAAGCTAATTTGGAAATATGAACTGGTTGCATTCAAATCAGAACTTAAAAGGAAAAGGGTGTTATGCTTCCTCTATTTCAGCTGTGAATCTTTGCCTTAAGCCCTTTAAGTCTTGTTTTTATGAGTAGAAAGATGGATTCAGGATCTAAACATCAAGGTTCTGTCAGCAATGTCAAGAGAGCTACTATATCCTGTCATGGTAAAGAAAAAGTTGACCAAGACAGTAAATATTACGATTTACTCCAAATTCTAACCTTCATCAATAGTCATAAAATAAGATGAAAATACATTTATAAATGAAAGTATTTCTGTAGTGTGGCAGGGTTCTGCTTAGAGATAAGGTGAAGATCACCATCAGCTCAAACTAGACGTGCTGCTCTTCAACATGTAAAGGGTTTTGTTTAGGTTGAGAACTAAGGGACAAACAAGGAACATGATGGAGGGGAAGTATGTATCTTTTGGTTCATGAATACCTTGGGAAAATATTTAAAGCTAGAGTTTGGCAGACGTCCTGTACGCATAACCTTGTGATCCAATGAGAAAAGGTGAATAAATGAATGACTTCTCTTAAATAGTAGGTTTGATTTAAAATAGGAGAAATTGGAAATAAAGACTGTTGGAAAAGTATTAAAAGATCAGCAGAAAGCTACATTGAACGCTGTGACCTGGGGTCCTACATAGAAAGCATAAATAGCAATAACCTACCCATCTCAGCACGCGAGATTGGAGGACAAAAAAAAAGTAGAAGGAAAAAAATGGTAGAGTGGAACTTGAGTGTAAATACCGGAGCACGGACGAAAACTGAAGTAGTATGGCTAATTAATGATTCTGTAAACAAAGTTAAAGCTGAACTGTTGTCGTTATTTAGAGAAATGACTGTGACCTTGTTTAGAAAACACAAAGTGAAATAAAATGATTAAAACTATAAGCACAACTTGTAAATATAATTATGGAAAACTGAACTGGAGATATCCTGAAAAAATAAAATCCCAGCCTGTCTCACCTGAGCAATCTCATCCCACATCTGACACCTGGTAGATGTGGCACACATTATACTTACACAAACAAAACCGAGGATGCCAGAGAAAGACTGCATATCAACAGAACAAACACTGAATTGAAACAGATGGCATTACAGAGAAACTGTGCAGACAGCTTTCCGGAAAGCATGTACAGTTTATATACAGCGTGTTTCACACAGGACACTCAAAAATCTGCAACTATGTTTCCGAACAGTTGTTGTAGTGGCTGGCTGGTTGGCATCCACACTTTGCTGTACTGGGGGACAGATGCATTCTTACGTAAGACATTATATAATGCTGTCCTGTCCTATAAATTAAGTTCCATCCATCAATTTGTAAGAGATGCTTAAACATGGTCTGGAGATAGTTAGACAGAATTTTTTCAACATAACTACCACAAATTTATACATGGATCTAAATATCCAGCTCAGTTGATTATAAAGTTGATTTATTTCACTATTTCTCTTCAATAAGTGAAACAGATATTCTACAGATGTTTGAAAAGTATAATATTATGTAAGATCAATGAAAAAGCCTTGTTAAATAAGAAATATAAGTTTAAAATGATCTCCATGTACTATAAAGTGTATGCACTCCATTCATGGTCAAGTCTCCTCTTGCATGGGGGACATGGACCGGCCTGTGGGTCTGTTGAGGAGTTCAGGAAGCACAGGTTCTTTAATGCTTTAATAGCAGACATTTGGGTTGTCTGGATAATTCACTTATTTTGTGTGTATTTGGTGTATCTAATTTTCTTCCTTTCTTCCTCCATAGATTTCTTTACAGGGTTTACATCAGGAAGCCAATCAAGAATAGTGATACCATGGTCATTAAATTAAGTATTAGTAGTTTTGGCTGTGTGTATCATGTTCTGCTGGAAAACAAAATCAACATCTCCAAAAAGCTTGTGAGCAGATTGAGGCATCAAGTGCTGTAGTATTTCCTGGTAAATGTCTCGGTCTTATAAAAAATAAAACAAGGCGGTGGATCGAAACCCGCAGATGAACTCCCCATATCATCACAGACTGAGGAAAAGATAGACTGGATGACCAGCAACTTCTATTGTGTGCCTTACCAAATAATTTCAAAATGAAATTCAAAATATTCTTGTGTCTGGAAAAAATACTTTCGATGACAGAGCAGCAGCCCTATCCTTTTACTTCTTAGCCTATGTAAGAAAAGTCTGATATTTCTGGTTCAGGAAGGACCTAACAATAGGGATGCACCATTGTGTATGAACATGTTATTCCTACAATGATGAGGTAGCATAATATTCATGTTGAAAATGTATGTTTTTTCATAAACTTTATGCAGTGGTTTCTAAAAACTGAATCTTCTCTGTTTTTTTCTATATGCCTATGTTGTTATCAATGTCAATATTCGTCACTATGTGTGGAATATATATGTTTATTTAAATTACTTAAATAGAATAGTGTCAAAATGTAGCATAATTCACTGAGACGCATCTGTCCTTCTGTGATTTTAGGTTATGGACACATATGAAAAGAATAAAAAGAAAGCAAAGCAGAGCCTCCAGTCTCACCAAAATGTTTCTTTTTCTGATCAGATTTACTGGGATATTTTGATGTTATGACACAAGCGGTAAAAATAAACCAGCAAAACAGAAAGATGATATGTAACAAGTCATGTATGAGCTCAATATACAGTGAGACAGATGGGTGACAACTGGTACAAAACATGTTATAATCGGTGTGCTGCGGGTTAAAAAGAAATGGTTTTGGACAACCAAGGGAATGCAATTTGTGGTGTTTTCAAACTTTACAGCTCAGAGAGCTGAAGGTGGAGGAAATAACACAATGGCCGAAGGTCTGAGGTAGGAAAAGAGAAGACCACAGACGGATGGATGAATTTATATGAAGTGACAAATGTGCTAGACTGGAGAAGCACACAGCAGTCGAACCTTACAGTACTACTTTCTGTTTACCTGCCTTAGCTCCTACTCAAAGGCAGTTTGTTAGCCTTTGATGCATCTATAATTAGTCAGTACACACTGTGAAGTGTTTAAAAAGAATCAAATTGCATTGAAACACTTGAGTGCTCTAAACACTGGCTAACATGCTCTGCGGCGAGGGGAGCGAGCAGGAGAAATTAATGTTGGGTCTTTTGATGTGCTTGATCAGAAACGTATTTATTAACTGCAAAGGGGAGCGGTAATTAACCCACAGACAGCTTGTTTTCTCTGGGTCTTCTCGTGTGTCAAATGGTTCATCCCGAAAGGCTCCGCTCGGCACATGCCAGCTCATGCACACACATTCCATCCCTTTGGACCACTTTCTCCTCAATTAAGTAGACTGTGAGTGTGTGTATGTACTGTACATGTGTGTAGTTGTGCAGACAAGGGAATGCATAACAAGAATAAAAGAATTGCATACTGATGGATTTAAAACCTGAGATTTAATATAATAATCTTGCATGTGTGTAAGAAAGAAGATTTGTTTTTATTTGTACTACCAAATGACAAACAGCTTGTGGTAAAGCACTTAAACTTTAAAATAATAAAATAACTTCCTATGTAGAAATTTAAAAAAAAGACACAGAAACTGATGACTTTAAATAAAAAAAATCATACAAACACCTGAAACAGCATAATTTAACTATCTTGGCTCCAAAAGTAAAAACATCTTTTAAATGACTTTTTTCCCATTATGCATTATGCTCCGCATTGACATATAATCTATATTCATATTTGTTGCAGGGTTTTCATATGACAAGGACATGACATAAAGGTAGTAAGTAAGGCGCTCACTGAGTCTTTCCTTGCACACTCACACAAAGAGAAAGAATATGAAGAAAACACAGAGACTGAAAGATTCAAATAGAGAGAATAGACAGTCTTCGTCACACAGTGAGAAAACCCAAGAGAACATGAGTCTGTCACAGACAAAACACCACATGAATATTTAGTAGTAAAATTAAAATTACAAAATAGCGAAACAAAAAAAAGAGTAGGTGAAAGAGATGGACAGAAAATATCCCTGTGAACACCAGTGGGACAAGTCCAACTCTTTAATTCCCCACTACCCATGCTAACATTGTGCTGCCTGTCTCCTCCTCCCTTTATTTTAAAGAAAAGGAGAAAGCAATCTTGTAAATAATACAGGAAGTAGTGAGCCTCGCAGTATATCCCCTATATCAAACAAAACAGTCCAATGTATCAGCAGAGGTAATGAAGTGTAGTGCTTTCAAGTAATAGTATTGCAAATCTTTATGAAAAAGCAAAAGCAGTTAACAAGACATCCGGCATTGTTCCACATCAAAATTTCAGAATTTAAAAGTATTTTTCATGCATTTATGAATCCTATCAATACTACATGATGTATATTGCTTGGGAAATATAAACAGCAGGATGCATGGTAGAAGAAAATGACATTGGAGAAGGCAACCTTTCAACATAATATTTGTTGCATACTGTATACAGTTATGTGGCAACAGTACATAGTTTCAAATTACTTTATCACAACACAAAAGAAAATTGTTTTAAGTATTGATTTGACTTTGATAATCTGTTCATCTTAATCCCACAGTTCATCGGTGGTGTTATGGCTGCTGTGGGTCTCTAACCTTTTTTCTTGCAGGGTTCTGGAGACGGGCCTTCTGCAGGTGTTATGTTTTGCCCTGATTGGTGCTCTGCTGCGTTAAGCTGCCATGCATGAAGCAGACAGGAGGCTTTTCAAACTCCCTCCTCAGAACTCCATTTGGTTTGGTTTGCATCTTTTGTTTGGGTTTTGTTAGGTTTGTTTTGCATTTACTTGTTTCTGGTTTGCTATGGGTTTTTGCATTAATCTATTTCGGGGTCTCATTTCAGGTATTCCTTGTTTCAAGTTTTATTTATTTAGTATAGTTTAATAAATTCAATTTTCATTAAATCAGAAAATCCTTGTGTGGTCTCCTTTAATGTTACCCCACAAAATGAGCCTGGTGGACGTAAAAAAAAACAAAAACAAAAAACTGACACGTTAATATTAGGAATCGTCATGCATGAAGTCCATAAAATGTGTTAAAATACAACAATACAGCACATTTTAAAAATACCCATACCCCTTTTCTGTATTTGTCCCATTACTACAAAAAAATTGTGTGGGGTTTTGCTGGAATATGTAGGGGACTCTGTTGCCTTTAGGGTCTTTCTGGTCCAAGTGTACCCACTGATGGAGTTGTATTTACATTCTTCAAAACAAAGTTCTTAATTTACTGGTTTATTTATATTCCAAATCTAACTTAAGGTTATGAGATATGAATCATGAAGATCCTGGATAGAAGGGGCTAAAATGAGCTTGCTCCATAGCAGGCTGGACTCAGTCGAACATATGATCCGAATAACTTTTGGGTGCATCCAGATGGAAGGAGACTCTGGCGCAGACTAAATCCTGCAGGAGGTTGTGTGTTGTATATAAGATGTTCAAATTTATTGATGGTGTTTATCAATATAATGCAGTTTAAAACCTCCTTAACCTTATTCCTGACTTGTCTCTTGTCTGACTTGTTTGTTGGTTGTTTTGATGGTTAGACTTATACTGGGATGAAATTACACACTAGGGCCTCTTATTTTGCACTGCATTTTAATCATAGTCATGGGAGAAAAGGATGTTGGATATAAATACGCACCACTAATCTCAAATCTCTTTTGCAAAAACAAAAAAGGAAACCAAAATGATTTCAACAGTCACATTTCTTCCACTTCCCATTTATCAGCAACATTGTGTTGGCCTATCACTTAATGTCAAATACATAGAGTTTTTATTGAAAATCAGTTTAACTTCCCTCCCAGTTTCCATCATATCCACATACTGTCTTAAGAGATTTTGTTCTGTGTTAATGTCTGTTTTTTTCCGTCTTGCATAATTTGTTCCATGGAGGATCTGAAATGTAAGAGTCTCTGCACAACGCTAAACTGATACTTTGATAAGGCATCTTTTGATTAAATTTAGTATTCCGTTTTTTAAAGGTACCAGTGAGGAGAAGAGTACAAAAATGGTGAAAAAAGTCTAAATTTATACATTTCACAAAGTGCTGTGTATACTACAGAGATTTGCTGGTCATTTTTACATGTTGAGTGTTTCATGTTAAATTCCAAGCCTGACTCTAGTTTTGTAGATAAAACAGAAGAATGACGGTCAGCATCTCAATGTGTCTTTAATTAATAGGAGGTAAGAAGGGCAGGTGAAAAACTAGCACACTTACCAGCTCAACGAAAGACAGGCCTCCGTAGCTGTGGGCGATAATGAAGACATTCTTGGCAGCAGCTTTGGACACAAAGTGGTCCCACACGTAGAGCACGTGTTCTTCAGAAGAGGTGTTTTCCTTTAACAGAGAAAAACAAAATCAAATGTCACATCTGTATCAAAGAGAAACAGAAATACACTTAAGCAGACTTTGCCTAACCAGTTAAATAATCAGTATTTATTTAACTGTATTGAAGCTTTTATTCTAAAATATTACGTCTTTAATCCTAAAGCCCAGCAAAATTGAAAAAAAAAATATTTAAAAAGTGGTATTAGCCTAAGGTAGCTTTAATAAAAAGCCACACTTCAGCAGATCAATAAGTCTTGCATTTTGCAAATGCCCTAGATGTAAAATTCAATAGTGAGGATGACATAACATTTAAATCTTAATTTGTAGCCCACTGCTGAATCAATGGCCCATCCAAACACCAGTGCGGGCATAATAGGAAGACACTAAAAGAAGGTCAAAAGGGAAAAAAAAGCAACAGCAAATAGGAGATAAAAACACACACACATCTGCCAATGTACTCACATCAATCTCATCTGTATGTATACAGACACACAGGCATCCAGGTTCATGGAACTGGGAGACATGTTTAATTAACCTGAGATGTAAGTGCTTATCCAAGGCTAGCAGTGAACAATAGTAAAAGTACAGGCCAGAAAAGGGCAACCGTTAATGAACTTGGGACATTGATTCTAGGCTTTGATTTCCTATCAAACTGTCTGGTTCACAATAGAAATCAACAACGCATACCCACAAGAGAATGCTCTCCACCCAGAGCCTCGCTGACTGGAAACACCTGTATCTTCCAAAGCAACTCCTCACCATGCCAGAGAAATGCTACCCCCACAACACACAACCACACTGACAAGCACTCGCATTTCTACTAATTAGCATACCTATGCATGTAAAAAAAAAAAAAAAAAATCTGAAAATAAACAAACACACGGCCTATGGAGAATGGAGCCTCATCTGTTAATTGAGTGTCAAACTGTTCAATGTGACTCAAAACAAATAATTAGCAATATAAGGTAAAGGACAAAGAATGTCTCTTCGGAGACTATCCTGTTAGTTTCCATAAATATGATTGCATTTTAATAAGATAGTGCATTACAACAGAAAGATAATTACTTTAACTTTCACTTTCCAAAAGGTGGTAATTGAGGAGAAAGTGTAGGACAAAAACACACGAACACACACGTGTAAAAGAATGTGGTTTAAACAGAACTTTTAGAGGATAGTAAACCCCCCTTTGAATTGATGAGTGTTTTGCTTGCCTGCATCTGTGCGTACAAGTCTGTGTAAGCTTGTAGCATTTGATGATGTGCTGATGTGTATTTTTTAGTCGTGGTGTTTGTCTAGAACTAAATTAACCTGTCAGGCTGTTTATGTTTGCACCATATTAGCATGTGGGGGTTGTAGTGTCAGCGCCAAAGTCAGTTCACAGAGTGTGATGCAAGAGCGGGCAACTCAACGTTGCCCTGCCCTTCTACCGTCAGTGCAGCGCACTTGTTTCACTGTGTGCGTGTTGTGTTTGCGTGTCCGTGGGTACATGTATGGGTTCTGGGCATGTGCGCGGTGGCTGGCTGAAGCAGAGTTGTCTGTCTGAAAGGCTGTGACATCAAAGTGCTTTGAAGTCTCCCTGCTCTCTCCACCACCACGTCACCCTTCATCTATGAGGCTCATTTCATTAGTCTGCCTCCCCACCCTCACTTTCTCGCTCTTGTCTATATTCTTTGCTCCTCCACAGATGCCACCTGTTTTCTTTCACACACCTTTTTCTCTCCTTTTGTCCTCCTCTCTAGTCAACCTTTACTGGAGATGCCTGACATGGGTTTGTGACTGTATGCAGCTCTTTTAAGTCTGTGCATGTCACCTCTCCTCCACATTCAAAATAGTCTTAACAATATGCAGGCTAATCAGAATTAGTGTCTTGCAAAAGTATCCATGGTTGAATCTTGATATTTTCTAGCAAATTTCAATAGATTTTTATTGATATTGTATCTGACAGACCAACACAGGATAGTTTGGGTTTGATTTTCAAATCTTTGAGCCCCTTTCAATAAATTAAAATCTGGTGCAACCACCAATCAAAAAAGTCACACATTTTGTAAATAAAATACAATTATGTTTACTTTAACATCAGGAGAAATTCACTTGTTCTGTGACGGCCTAAGCGGTTTGATAGAGAACATTAGAGAGCAAGCAACCTCATGAAGACCAAGGAGCCCAGCAGACAGATCAGGGATAAAGTTGTGGAGAAGTTTAAAGAAGAGATAAATTATAAAAGAATACCCAACACTTTAATCATCTCATTGAGAACGTCCATCATTTGAAAGTGCAGAAGGCATGACATAACTGCAGACCTATCTACACACGGATGCTCTAAGTTGACTGGGTGGGGATTAAGGGCATTAAGAAGAGAAGCAACCAAAAAGCACTTCATTAACTCTGGAGGAGTACCGTAGACCCATAGTCTAAGTGGAAAGACAGAAAGGACAACCATTAGTTATACCCTCCAAAAAATAGTTATTACTTAAAGATTAGGAAGAATTCAGGAAAACTAGTAGTAGTTTGTCACAAGCCACGAAGTGGATATGAAATAGTAAGAATGATTAGGTAAGACCAAACTGCAACTTTCTGGACCAACATGCAAGCGCTGCAAATAACTGCCAAGTGCAATATTTCCATCAGGACAAAATACAAGATGGCAGCAAACAGGGAAGTTGGTCAAAATTGATAAGGAAATGGTGACAGCAAAAACAAGACAATTCTGGAAGAAGACCTTAGAGGCTGCTGAAGATTTGAAACTAGTGCTCATAGCATAACGACCCTGATCAAGTTACCAGATCTTCAGAGCAATACTTTAACTAGAAGCATATTATTATGCAACTACAGGTTTAGATCAAAACAATATATTCCAATCTGACTGATATTGATCTACTATTACACCAATACAAATGTTGGTTTATAGATCTGAATAGCTGATCGAGTCATATCCAAAAAATGTACACTTTTGATGGCAAGGACGTAGGTGTTAATGGTAAATGTTCTGACTTTAAATAGCTGTTTTTCAGTCATATTGGCCATTCAATGTGCTTTATATTGGAGCTAGGTAGACAACCTGGGGAAAAGTGAAAATCCCAGGTGGATTTAAGTCCACAACATTCCAACTGAAACATGATTACTCTTCTCATTAAGTTACAGTCACCTATATTTAGATGCATGCTGATTTTCAAACTTTACTACTTCATGGTTCCAAATCCCAATTAAATACATCGATCTGAGACCGTAGGTTAAAAACAATTCTAAAGGGGTGTGAATGTCATTAAAAAAAGCATGGTAGCATAGAGGTGATAATAAACGTTCAATAAATATCTCACAAACTGCAGGCTGATGTCTTCAGTTTGACAAAGAGAGCCCTTGATTCCACCCCCACCAATTTGCTCATACACTAGCAGCAAAAACAACGTGACTGAATACCTGGCATAGTGCGGTACTGAATAATCTAAACAACATTAGTTTACTGCTGCAATTATTTCCTGAGGTTAATTCGCTGAAGTGGAGTATGCTGCCCTGTGAGACCGACCTTCTGTCACAAGCTCTCACACGAGGCATTTTATTTTTTTATGCTTTTCTTCCCAGAGTTTTTCTACACAGTCTGTGCTGCTTTTGTGTGTTTGTGTGTGCATCTCCCAGCCTTGTCAGAATAGCATTCAAACTGTGCACCTGTTGCCATCTTTCTTCAACCATGACTGTCAAGGGACATTTGAGGGAGGATGCTGTTTGTGTATGCGATGAGTGGATGTAAAGGGATCTATGGTTTCTCCTCAGGGAATACAAAGCAGAAAAAAATCTATTATAAAACTAAGACAGAGTCAGGTCCAAACAATCTTAAGAAGCTGACAGCTAACTATTATCAATCAATCAACTAGACATAATGAAGTTGTCAAAAGTACTGGAATATATAAAGTTATCTTTTTAAAAAAATAATTACATGGTAATTCCCTGAAACAATATGGCTTTTAATTTTCAAGTTTTGAGGATGTTCCAATTTACTTTATATTACCTAAAAATCTTTCATTTTGCTTATAGAGTCACATTTAATTGCTTGCCTCTAATGGACACAAAAGCAACACGCACACATACGAACAGTCAATTTCACACACATGCTCTTGATTTCCTAAATCTAGCCCAGTTTAATACTGGTCCTGTGTTTATTCACTGTGATGAGAAGCAGGGACAGGAGAGCAAAAGACATGGGTTGCACAGCAGCCAGAATAACAGGACCAAAGCCAACACAAACCCAATGTCTGACCAACACAGGAAACAATGAATCCAACAACATCAACACACTCTGACAAACAACAAGTTAAGACCTCCCTGCTCCCCCGTCTGCTCCTCCTCCTTCACCAAAATGACAGAAAACAACTGAAAGTGCTGAAGTTTCTGGCTAAAAGACAGTCAGCAGCGTGGAACCGGAAAGCATCTTGTGGGCAAGAGCCATTCTGCTTTTTTTGGACTCCTCTACAAACCTTTTAGGAGTGCCAAAACTGTCCAAACAGTGTCACGGGATTCCTAAACAACTTTATTGGATGTGGACTCTTTAGCCAGTGCAGCGATGGTTCCAACCTTTGTAAAAATAGCTCACTTAAGTATTTCAAGGTGTAATTCAGAGAAATATCTGAGGCGGAGGTTAAATCTATTCAAACACTTATAACATGGCAATATAATACCAGATTCATTCTTCTTTTATGGAACGAAGGCAAACAAGTAACTTATTCAGCTCACACAGTCCCTCTCACTCTACTTTTGACTGAATATAGTGCTACTCAAAATCCTTAAAATATTTTGCACTCAAGTAACAACCACAAACCTCTATGTATTTTATCAATAGTTAATGACACGGACAAGCACAGAGTACTGGAAACTTGTAAATCAGAAGAAAAGGGATGTGTGGGTTTCTCTGGTTCAGTATGTCAGAGAAACACCTTTTGCTGCAATGTTTGCTTAAGTTAAATTAATTTGAAGAATGCAGAGTCTACATGTTTAACTGTGTTTCTCTCTTAGATAAATCTACTAAAGGAGCTGAAGAGAGCACCATGACATGAGAATAATTGGACATTCTAGAAGCCAACAGGCGTACATCCTTACTTCAGAGAGGACAACTTCCACCAGAAAGAATCAGGGTAAAAAAAACATGCCAGGGATACGTATATGATTGGAGGCGTTCATGTCAACAAGAGTAAGGTTCAGAATTCTTTTTGTTTTTTGAAACACTATTACGATACCTCCAGCACGCAAATCTGAGCCGACTGACTGTCTGCTGTATTTCTTGGTCTTCATCATATTGTTTGGTCACTAATATTATCTGTAACAAACATCTGAGGCCATCACAGAAGAGCTGAAAAATGTTTTGAATCTGTAAGGAGATGTGTTGCACAGCAGCCAGAATAACGGGACCTCTTCATATGCTCCACTGTGTTTGTCGATGACATATAATCCCTATAAAATACAGAGAAGTGTGTAGATGCAACGTACAAAATGTTTAAATCTCTTTTACGGGCATGAACAGTTCTGCAACTCACTGAATCTTTCAATCTCTCCTTCCTGTATTGTGTTCAGGCCACACACTGAGTTAAGCAATTGACAGCCCTAGTCATTACAATCTTTAATATGTCGAGCTCAGCACAGAACAAGATTGTTTTCATTTGGCCTAATGATTAGATATTAAATAAGCAATGTAGCTAATTACATGTTTGGTATTAGCTAATAGGTTATTAGGACAAGTTAGTTTCTGTTTGTTTGTGCACAATGGCATGCTTGTCTCTTCGTGTACAATTAAAAGTGGTCCTGTAGGACACCTGTTTGCAATTGCAATCCAATCAATGCCTGGGACATGTAGTCTTTTGCCATCCCTCTCTCTCTCTCTCTTTTTCCCTTCCCTTTTCACATTTGTTTCATTCTTTCCTCTCCTTAAAAGCAGACAGAAAGCTCAGACGAGCTGGAAGCTGTCTGTGAGCTGATGGGTCCGCTTGAGCTGGGGGAAGGAAGGTATGGAGCAAATTAGCGGCAGAGATGGGAAAATAATGACTGTGGCATTGTGGGTAATTAGCAGGTATAGCACCTATGGAGGATTGGGAATATAATGATGTGAGAAAGAGACAGAGAAAAAGGAGAATGAGGTGAAAAATGTGTGTAAGCCTAACAAGAAGCAGGAAACTAGGTGTGTGTGAGTGTGAGAGACAGAAAGAGAGCGAGAGAGAGAGAGGATGAAATCTATGAGAAGGTGTGTTATTTGACTTTGCAATGAGGAAATATACAGCGTGAGGAGGGTGAGTAAATGACATGGAGAAAGAACGATAAAGAAAGAGAAGCAAAACTACAGTGTGTATGCTATCCCACGTGCAGATAAGCATGTGCGGACTGTATACAATAAAATAGCATGACCTTGGTAGGGTCACTCTGCTCTGACAATATTTGCCAGGGCATTGTTTCAAATCAATAACTCATTAACAAAGTACAAAGGAAGTTGCTGTGGGTTTGTGAGATTCTTTATTAGAAAAGAGTGTCTGTGGGCCAGCGAGGTCATCGCCGTGACATCTCAGCTAGCCTCTCGCTGCCGCCCCGATTGTCAGGTGAAATTACTGCGAGTCATTAATTGACATAAGGCAAAGGAGAGCGGGCAGGCAGACAAGGCTGTGTTTGTTCCAGGATGACCCCTAGGGCTGTGTGCATATGTGTGTACCTGGGTGTGTGTCTGTATGTCTTTATTTGGACCAGGCCGTATTTACAGCAGGCTTGTGTGTGCAGAGAGTGGGAGAGTGAGAGGGCACGGAGCTTGGTGGGTGAGGAGGTGCGAGGGAGGGCAGGATGGAAGTGTTTGATGGTTGACCTGACTGGAAGATTGGGAGCAGGGATCTGAGACCGGCAATGCAGGTTCTGCCTTGGTCAAACACACAGCTGCACACAAATGTGTGCATGAACAGATGTTCTGTGCTACAGAAGACACATGTGCAGAATATGCTCTCGCAGAAAAACGAGACCAAAATCCAACTAAAACTATTCCTCTTTTTGACTTTCAGATGACTTACCTAAATACTCTTAAAGCAGACACATCTGCTTGGACTTTGGTATTTAACATGTAAAAACGACATTTAATTGACTTGAGTTGTCAAAGAATTTTGTCAGTTTCTGAGGCATTAATCAGGTATGGATACAAACATTCACTTAATTTTAGCTTTTTGTTCGCATTGCTAAGGCATTAAATGAAGATGCTGCAAATATCAAAACTGTGGATTGATGGACTATGTGGGAGTCCTACAATAAGACAACTAAAACCCATGTACATACATCCTTTGAACAAAAATATTTGGGCAGCCAGCAGCCAAAATGAGAGAAATAAGTGAAAATAAAATGGCATCTAGCCAATCTGTTCTCTGCAGCAAGCTGCCAGCTAGTCCTGGCCACTGAACTCTCCTCTGACCTGGTTCAAAGGTTAATCAAGTTTCTACCTGTCCTTGGAAATACTGAGCCAAACTTCTCGTCCAATCTGTAGGTCAAAAGTCAATTAACTCTGCCTGTATAACTGCTTGTGGGTCACAGGTTGGGGGAAATGGGTGAGGGTGACAAAAACCTGGTACAGCGACATTGTGTAAAATCATCAATGCAAATGTTTGTGTACCTATTTTCTAATATCTCATGGGTGCTTTGCTAATTAAGTCAATGTGCCAAAATGATTTTTACTGAATCCACAAGACTATTTGTGTAAAGTTCTGAACGATGGAACAGAAACACTATGTGCTTACCAGAGTGAAAGGGCCCCTGTGGACAAACACAGCTGGGATTCAAATGTTTTAGGTGCACTAAATAATTGAAGGAACAAACCTTAGGAAACGTTCAAGGTACTGTGCAAAAATATACATGCTGGTTAGGATACAGTTGCAATCAAGAAAAAAGTAGCCAACAAGGGTTGGACTTTGCATTGGTCTGAAATAAAGACAAAGTTCTAAAAAAAAAAAGGTATGGCTCTAATTAAAAAAAAAAAATACAGGCCTGAGCTGACGTACAAAGAAACCAAATAAAAATATGTGGTTCATTAACTCTGGAACAAGAACCACCTCACTAAATATTTTTTTTTCAAGTGTTCCTTCACTTTCAAGACATTACAAAGACTACCACAAATGGATTTGGTCTGTTTGCAGTTTGTGTTTTCAAGAAAAAACACAGACAAAAAAAAAATAAATAAAAAAAAAAATAAAAAAATAAAAAAGACAGAAAAACAATCTTGTTTTTGATTTAAAGGAAAAATATCCAAGTTCCATCATAAAAAAATCAAAAAGGAAAGCCCATAAAGTCAGAATTCAAAGGGGGGAGATATAATTTTCAGACCAACATAACTTCAAAGTCCAGTACGGCTGTCATGTTTATAAAATATGTTGATAGATATGGTAATATTTGCACCTTCTCACACATAAATATATGTAATACCACTATATGTGAAAATGCTCAAACAATGTTTGAATGCATTAAGTATTAAGATTTACACTGGGTCAAAATTGGGTTTGATGTCATTATTAGATTTTGCTTCAGAAATAGAACAGAATGCAAGTAGCCAACAGCACTTGATCTTAGTCAACTGTTCACAGTTTCATAAAAATTTTTATAAAATATTAAATCCAAGTAGTATTGAAGCACATCAATTTTTACTTCAAAGTCAAAGTTTTTCTTTTGGCTTTTGGAGCTTATTAGGACAAAAGTGTTATTTTTTTATTTGTCTTGCTATTAGCTGTTATAAAAAACATCTTCAGAGTACCACTTTAATCTTGGTGATGCAATAATGTTGAATATAGCTAGGATAAAAAAAAAAACATAGCAAAAAATGTCAAGCAGCTCCTTCAGTTCAGAAGTGTTTTTTGTTTTTTTCCAGTTTGTCTGTGAGCTTTTGGGTAATTAGCAAAGTGAAAGAAAGACAATTTTTTGTAAAAAGAGAGAATTATTACAGTCATTTACAAAACCAAGTGGCGCTTAAAGCACGGCGATGCTCTATTTTTTTTTTTTTTTTGCTTGCCTTTCCCCCCTTCTTCTTTCATGGGCCTGCTGGCCTAATCCCAGCCAGCCAGCCTTGGGTGAACTCTTTGGAAGCTTCTTAAGCACATGAATGTACCTTTTGTTCCTGCCATTCCTCCGCTTGGCTGACAGAAAATAGCTAACTGGATTACTGCTAAAATTCAGAGTAAAGTGAACTCCCAAACTTCTGTATGGCTAAGTGCTAAGACAGTGCTCCCACCCCCTCCCAACCGCATTACTCCTCACTATCCTCATCAGCATCCCTCCTGATCAGACTTTCTATCCCTTCATGCCTCCCTCTTTCTCCTCCTCCTTCGCTATTATCCCTCTAAACATGGGCCGGTGCTGTGGGGATCTGGAGGAGAAGAGAGGCGAGCGATTAGATGAGGTTGAGAGGTTGCACACTATGAACCCGGGGCTAAAAAGTAAGAATCCTAAAAGCGGCTAAGAGCTTATTAATGTGTGTAAGGAAGCATATTAATCAACTCAACTCTATCAGTGGGTTGCTCTGTGTTTGTGTGTGCAAGAGCACCGATCTTTGTTCGTTGGTAGAAATACACATTTTTTTTAGGGGGCCCTAGATAATCAGGCAAAAAAGTAAAAAAAAAAACTTCTGCATTTTGGTACAGGATTTTATGTAATTATATTATGAGGGCTACAGGTACATTGTCTTCAAGTTTATGCACATGCATGCTTTGTAATGGCATTGGGCAGGTGGTCCAGCAGCTCAACAGGAGTTGAAATCTGATGTTTGGTGAATAACAAAGATTGGTAAAGGAGTAAGTCTGGGTGAGGCACAGTTTAAAAAAAAAGATGAAAACAGACATCCTTCAGAGGTTCGATTTAATCCCCCAGTCACACAGACTAAGCAAAATGAAGCAGAAATACAAGCACAGAACATGTGTGTGTGTGTGTGTGTGTGTGTGTGTGTGTGTGTGTGTGTGTGTGCGTGCGTGCACATTTGTACTTGTTGTGAGTGTGTGTAAGTATGTGGCAGCTTACTCCAGGGCAGTGGCAGGAAGAACAGTAAAACAGTGAAAGAGGAGGCGTAGTGAAAAAAAAAGACAAGGTCATACTCACAACTATCTTTCGCACATTTAGGTCAAAGATCAAAACTCAAGCGATTACTCACAAAAAAAGGCAGGCATGCTCACTCATTAGTCTTTAGCGCAAGTCTTGATACCACCATTTAGTGTATTCTGCCAAATGCATCAAAAGTTAAGTGAACATTATTGTTGTTTTGATTTAACTTTTTGTAGCTATAAAATAAGGACAATCAATACAAACTGGTCCACAAAATCCAGAGTCTGACCGAGAGCAAGATAATGAAGACAATGAGACTGCAGAACCACATAGTCAATTGAATGGATCACAATGGTGTTATTACTGTATTTACTCCTTCTCCATACAAACCAGTTACCTACAATATGGAGCGCAGTTTAAATATATGTCCATGTATGTCACATACCTACTAAAAGACTATAATGCTACCACAATATGATTAAAGTAAACAAAATCTCAACATAATTAAGGAGTTAGCTTACAGGAGCATCAAGATCCCCAGTGAATGCATTCGGATTATGTGTTCCCCAAGACAACAATGGCAAAAACAAACCCAAATAATTATATCCAAAACATGCAGTATTCAAGGAGGCCGCTAAAAGTTTGCACACAGTGCTAACATAAGCAGAGGGCTCAATGCTGCTATCAAACCAGTGGTCAGGACGTCATTATTAACACACAAAATTCATGTCTGACATAAGCTTTGCTGTCATTTTTACATTATTCAGAGCTTTGCTTTGCTGTATACCCCATTTTACTGGGGAGCAGAAACTGACGCTTCAATCAGACAAGTCTTTTGTAAAAATCCCTCTTAATACAGGCAGAGTAAACAGACATTCCCCCCTGATGTGGGTACATACAGTTTAACCAGACACTGCTAAGATGCTCTAATTCCAGGGGACCATAAAAGGAATCCTGTGGGTTAATGCACACTAGAGCCCAACATTTTGACTTGTTTACTTGCAACTTTGGCAAAACTGAACTTGGACTACAAAACCTCTGAAAGGAGAAAAATGGCAAATTCACAAAACTAATTAACTAGAAGTCATGATCTCTTTCAGCAATTACACAGAAAATGCTGTGACATCAAAATGTTATAGCAAATAGAGAAAAATGAACAGACTGAAAAATATACCCCAAAAAGACTATAAAGATACAGTATCTATGCAGCACCGGTACAGAATAAATTTATTCTGACTGACTCAATAAATATTTGGGACTGATATATTAAATAAATATCCAAACAATTTTACAAAGAACCATTGCTTGACACATCAGGTTGGAGTTGCAGTAGACTTAACTTTAGTTAGCTCAAAACACAGCTAAATTTAGTGAAAGTTAATAAAATGTGTGCTCTCTCCCATGATTTGTAAGAGTAAATTAAGTAAAGTCTGCATCAGCTGTCAAAACAATCTTTTGACCAAAACTAAGATAATTTCAA
Organism: Micropoecilia bifurca; assembly: GCA_903067075.1. Taxonomy (NCBI): domain Eukaryota; kingdom Metazoa; phylum Chordata; class Actinopteri; order Cyprinodontiformes; family Poeciliidae; genus Micropoecilia; species Micropoecilia bifurca. The sequence goes on along the minus strand of CAEGAF010043169.1, from coordinate 12,451 downwards.
ACAGAGAATAATGTTGTCATTTTTGTTGCATCGCTTTAGTCTTACAACTAAAACATGAGGCAAAAGTGAGAAAGACGCTACAGAGGACAGTACATGCAGGGTTGTGTAACGTAATGATCGTATGTCACAGATCTAATGTCAGACACTGTGAAGCTAATTCCTTATGTAAGAAACATGTAAAGAGGTGTGATGGAATAAGACACCACTGACGCTAATTATGCCTTATTAAAGTGTGCATAAAGGTACTGATGGAGGGGTGAGAAAGAAGAAGTGTGCACTGACAGCTCACACATTGCCTGTTAGTCCCACAGCAACCCTAACTCCTGTCAAAAATCACAGAGTGACACTTTTCACACACATGCAAGGATACACTATCACTGTATACATTTTCTGAAACTCATTACTCTAAAGCCATGAAGCAAAGTTAGGTAAATACAGTTCACGCTTCATGTGAAAAAGGCTGGATGTGGAAATAATGTTGTAAACATTTACTTAAAAGAACTATTTTAACAAACTTAAAATTGAATGGGATGTAACACAGGATGTCTTTGAAGGGGGTAACCTTGCTTTCACTGTTCATCACATTTATTTTGACAAAGAAACTAGATTTATGAGTCATTTCCTTTGTTTGACCACAAGGTAAACTGGCTGAGCTAGGTGCTTTAAGCCATGTGTGTGTGTGTGTGTGTGTGTGTGTGTGTGTGTGTGTGTGTGTGTGTGTGTGTGTGTGTGTGTGTGTGTGTGTCTGTGTGTGTGTGTGTGCGTGCGCACGTGTGTGTGTGTGTGTGCCCATGGTTAGAGTGTAGCAGATAAGAGTGTTACAGTGTATTTGCAGAGTGTGTGTTTTGAAGATAAAAATCCCAGTGGTCAACAAGAGTGTTGGGCCAGAGATTCACTGACCAGCCCTTCATCTGAAGGAGAAAAAAGGGAGGGGAAGAGGGAGAGAGGGAGGTAGCCATGTGGTTAACACTTGCTCACTGAGAGGCGACTGGAGCACAGCCAACCTCTTCACACACAGGCTGACCACACAAGAGCCTCTCTTTCTCCCTCTGCTTTCCGTCCTCCCTTCATCCCTAGTCACCTAACAAATCCTTGCCTTGCTACTTCAGCAAGCTCAGTTGCCATCCGCACGTTTTTACCACTTTTCTGTTATCAAAATTTCTCCAATTTCTTCTTCCCCATTTTCTTATGTACTTCTCCTCTTCTTCCGTCTATGACCCTGGAACAGTCTGTCTGTCTAGATCCCCCATCGTGCATGATTTTGACAAACATCTACCACTCTCTCCATTCCTTCCAGTCCAAAATTTTCTTCCTCCCATCTTTGTCAGCATGAATGTGCTTTAATCGCTCCTACTCACCCGTATAGGGATGCGCTCGGTCTCGGTCTCTTTCTGTGGGTTGCGGTATTTTTCATAAAATTCCCTCTTCTTTTTGCTCTCCTGTTCGTCTTTGCGCTCCCTCTTTTCGGCAGGTTCATCCGAGGGTTCGGCAGGAGAGTTAATGGGGGACTCCTTTGCTGGCTTCTCCACCTCCAAGTAGTTCTCGTTGGGGTTGAGAACCATCACACCGTAGTCCTCCTGAAACATATCCAGCACAAAGTTGTGTAGAGGAGCATAAATCAGTTAAAGTAACTGATTAACACTTTCACTATTAAGTTTACTTGAAATGCACCGAAAAACATCTAATAGTTCCTAATAATTCCACGATTTTGAAATCAACGCAAAATCCGGTCGTTCTGACCAGTGAACAAGCCACAACTATCCAGCAACCAGGTTGCTTTAGCAAAAACACTCTTAATTGTGGCCACTGTTACTGAAATAAATGAAATTGGAGAGAGAAAAGTCATGTAAAATAGTATTTAAAAGGGACCAATGTTCTAGACATGTGAACACATATTGTTTTATCTGACCTGTCAGAAAGAAAGAGAAAGTGATACTTCCGGCAAGTAACAGGAAGGCTCATATATTACAATTATTACTTAGCATTTGAAACATCTGTCTATCATTAACCATGCTGGATTTTGAAGTGTTGTTAGCCTCCAAGACATCTACAAATTAGGGTTAGGATTGTATGGAGAATGCTTCTTTTGCAATACCAGATGAGCAATTTGCTAGTACAAGACACCAGAGACAATTTAAAATATACAGTCAGATTAATTTAGTCTATTTTCTTATAAGATTAAAACTCTTTTACACTGAATCCTCTTTACACACATTAAAATTAGTTTCAGCAAGTCAGAGTTTTATAGTACTGGAAATTGAACACCTCGACATACATTTGTTTTGCTAACCTTTTTACCATCAAAATGTTTCATGAGGTAAAATGATAGAAAAAGGTACTGAAAATGTTTATATATTATCTATGTACTTTTCACACTTCTTAATAGATATGTGAGTCAGATCAGAAACAATTAAGCACCAACTGAAAGTTTGACATTTGGCTACAGTTGTTTTGGCCTCCTTTGTCAAATGCCTTTAAAATGAAAGATGAACAAACTTTGGTCATAATTTCAGTTAAAAAAAATTAAAAAAATTATATATACATATAAAAAATACATAATAGCTGTATGCTCTTTAAAGCTCTTCCATGGCATATCGGCTTATCTCTGATTCAAGGTCTTTGTGTTTAATAAAGAGCTCAGCATTGGCCATTTGTGAGCAAATATCATTACAACACTTTAAAGGCATGGGTTCTTGGATAACTGTGGGGAAAGATGTGAATCAAGGCTGAAAGAAAGGGCAGTGGATGAGATAAAGGAGAGTGTGTCACTGCAGGGACAAGCTTGAGAAGTAACTGGGGGATTGGAATTCAGCAGTGGTAGTTTCAGTCAGTGAGTAGCATTTAGTGACTTCCAAAGGCCATGTGTCACTTAATATCAAACCCAATCAATACTACTATCACACAGTGAGGGTTTGCAAAGAACTTATCTTTCTGTAGCTGCTTGTGTTTCTTTGTGCATAGCTTAAAATTTTGTTATTCGGCATTTCTGAGCATTTAATAACAACCCTCTTAAGTAAAAACAGAAAAGAAAAGAGTGTTGGATGATAATATCCACACACAAAATTAGGGAAAAAATATGAAAGCATTTTTCAGGAAATGAAGAGAAAAGTGTATGGAGGGACAAAAAAAGGTCGTTCTACTGAAGCCAAGTGACTTTTTCAACTTTGAACCTGTTTTAATTAACTCTGTGTATTATTCCAAGTCCTTTGTTAAAAGGAGGAAATAGATGGGATTCCTGTTTCACTTTGACTGTCCTTTCTACACACAGGCCCTAGTGTAAATACACATATCCATACAAACACACCAGAAAATTAAATAATGATGGCTGTCTGCCAAAATCATTTCAACACAGGCATTTCAAATTAAACATACACTAGGATTAAGGAAAAAAGCAACAACCAGAAGACCTTTAGGAGATACATTTCAGTTTCCTTTGCAAATCTCCAACGGACACAGTGTCGTCTCATGGCAGCATGTCTCCTCTTCCTTAATAAGTGTTAACACAATGTGCTCGTCTTCCGTTGACGCAGCATGTGTGTGTGTGTATCCCTCCTGTGCCGACTGACATCAAACCTGCCACACACCCTGTCCCTTAGCACCTGCCGTGTGTTGACAATGGCAAAATGGCTCAAACGGCAAAATGACACGTTCTCACTTGTTAATATTGAAGAAATTTGTCCTGTTCTCACTTCCTGTCAGTCCGAACATTCCTTTCTCGATAGATGTTTGTAACGTTAAAGGTTAACGACTATTAAATTACCTTTAAAATATAACAGTTTTCATTAAAAAATAAAACAAGGTTTCTAATTACAAATTATGAAATATTGCAATTTAGAAAAATACATTTGTATTTTTAGTAAACCTTTTGATTTTATACTACATATCAATTTGACTCTTTTGCAACACTTTTAAAGTATGAAGATATTTTAACAGAGTATGGCATTTATTCATCCAAATGCTTTTAGATTAACTTTAAAACTTACAGGTATAATAATTATAGTGCTTGCATAGAAGCAGTGAACAGGACATATTAGACCAACGAGTTAAATCCAACATCACAAACATAAATATGCACTACTACTGAAGTTTGAAGACATGAGCCCACATTCCAGCATAGTTAAATGAAAAAGTACTGGAGGATGATGGGAAAAGTGAAGAATTGAAAAATGGGGACATAAATTAAGTTATAGATAAATTAGTAAAGCAAAGATAATGAGAGAGAAGAGATACAGTCTGTACACAATAGCTTTGTGCCACTGCCCACTGGTGGTGATCTGATAAAATAACTGACAAAACCAGCTAAGCCAGTTTAAAGCTTTTAATCTGTAAACACTGAAGTAGCGCTTTCTAAGAGATACCAACACAGTTGTTTGTATGTACTGCGTCATTGAGAAAACAAAAAAAAAAAATCAACATCTTGTGAAATGAAAGTAAAAAACATAATTAATATACAATATAAGCAAGTAAAAATACAAATCACCCAATCTTTGTTAGAGGTGTTTTATGGGGTGAGTCATATGTCATCGGTTCTCAGTAAGTTGTTTTCCTTTACCTTCATCCTGGTTTGCAAAGGGCAGAAGTTAATGGTTTAGATCAACGATCCTCGTGTTCTGACATGAACCCTGTGTTCCTTAAACATGTTTAGTCTTACTCTGACCCTTAACTTTCTCTATCCTTAAGCACACTAAAGCCAACATCAAAACCTCGGCTTCCAGCCATTAGCTAGTCTTTAGGTTATGGCCTATAGCCCTTCCTTTAGAGACACAAATACACATAATAAACCTAACAGTGCTAACCCTTTCAGCTGGCCAGTCACCCATGAGAAGATTGCTGTAAAGAAGACCAGCAGCATTAGAGTGCTTTATTTGGAGGAGCAGGGCTGTCAGGTTCATCTATGTGTCGGAAGCCATCATTCATTTGAACACTGGGAGGACTGGTAGGAATCAGGAAATCCCAGATGTCTGTGTCCGCTCACTTTCTACTTCTATTCTTTGAATCAATCACTCTGGAACTGGCCTGTTTTTGTCTGTGCAAACTTATAACAGATTTGTGCAATTTTACTTAGCATAAATATAAGATAGTTTTGGTATTAATATTGTTAATAGTGTGTGATTTTCCAACATGATATATGGAGCTAAAATGTTTTTTTTTTGTTCACCCCCCCCACCAAATCTTCCCACAAAGCCTTTGTCAAATATTTTAATCTGCACATTTGCTTCTTCCAACAAATAGGGCTGTCGTGCAACCATCCTTAGTTTGGTCTCTCTGTCTTTGTGGCTCTGTCTCACTGTTACCCCCCGGCCCCCCACACACCTTCCACACACACAAACAAAAATCTGATCTTTTGTTTTGTGATGTGCTGTCAAAGTGTGAATCCCACACAGATGCCCATAGCCATCTTTGGGTCAACATGCTTTTTTTTTTTTTTTGACATGTCAAAATCTCTCTCACACGTTGCTAGCTTTGCTAACACCTCTTTTGTCCCTTATACACACTGTCTTCGATAAAATAGACACGCACAATCCTCTAGCTGTAGGTCAATCTTGTCTTTCTGCTGTAGTGTGCAGGCTAAGTCCCTTCCCATGCCCTATGGGTGCCCCTGTGCCACTACCATACTGAGTCTCTGCCCTGGGGCCAGCGGTCAAGAGGGTCACCCCGGCCCCCTCTGAGGGGGGAACAACCCGACCCTCGCCACCGTGCTCTGGACGCTCCTTAGCTCTCTTTTGTCGGCCTGTCCCCACACTTAGATGGCACAACAAAGACCGCTACTGCTACGGAAACCGGGGCTTGTCTCGTCAAATTATGAAACCCGTCGCTGGTCATCTTCTTTTATAAAAAAATTTAAAAGAAAAAAATTATGAAATTGTAGTTAATCTAATAAAAGTGCCACATTTCATTAGATTTTTTTTCCAAATTAACCGGTAGACATAAAACGTCTGTCTTAAATATCCTGGCTATGATTGCAATATCGGCTACAATCTACAACAGCCATGCTGTCTCTACTAGTCTTTTATTTTGTTAAGATGTGTGCTTGTGCACCTCTGGGTATCCACATCTCGGGTAAGCACACAAGTACAAGAGAAGGTAAATAAGATGTCCCTTTAAGACAGCAGCACCTCGATTTTTCCAGTCGTGTTGTAATGAAGTGAAATGTGTCTAATGTGCCGGAGCGGGGGACAGAGCCGGCTACACTGAGAGGGTGTTTCATCTGTGTGCGTGGAGCTCCAGGACGCTTTGATGTGAGAGCTCTCATGTAGTGAAGCAGGGATCCGGGCACAAGGAAAAGGACATCACTTGACAGGTACAAAGCATGGCTGATAGCGGTCACGGGTGCATGGAGTGAGGAAAGTGGATGGTATGGTTAGGTGAATTGGAGGTTGTATGTGTTATGTCACTGTTGCTTGCTGAATAAAAGAAGAACATGAATGTTCTTTTATTCACCTTTTGTACTTCTATCAAAAAACATTTATACATGTGTGTTCATGCATTTATATTTTAAGAATTGTTGCTCAATAAATTGGGATTAGAAACTAGCTCTCAGACTCTCATGTCGTCTCGTCAGGAGACTAGATAAACAAAGAGACATTTCTAGTTCCCTTGTCTGCTCCCTTGTCTCAACAATATGATGCTGTAAATACATATGCAAAAAGAACTAAGCAAAAAGTCATATTTTCTATAAAATAAATATAACTGAAACATTTTCTTCATTTAAATCTTTACAGGTTGAAGTTATTCAGACCATGAATTAAGTTTTATGTGTAATTCACAAATTTCGTACAGGTACAAAGATAATGTATGACAGATAAATTTCTCAGAGCCATGTGACATAATGGGAAAGACAAGAGAACATGGTGTTCAAGTAAGGAAGATCTGTGTTGAGGAAATGAGAATGGTTGAGGAACCAAAGGGTGGTAAAGGAGGTGCAAACATCTCCAAATATTATTTCTATAGCACAGTAGTAAAACAATTCACTTTTAGGAATTGTTCACATCTTAAGCGGGTCACCAAACAAATGGGTACAGAGAAAATTACTGGACCACCTATTAAAATGTTTTGTTTCTCTAATGTTGTTATTTTTAAGTATGCATTTGCATGGTTTATTTCATAAAGTAATGACAGTAGAGACTATTCAACCATGTAAAACACATTAAGCGTTCAAAATAATAGGAAATGCACTGTTTTAAGAATTCAAATAAAACAAAAAACAAGATAATCTTTACTTTTGAAAAAAAAAAAGCAAATGTCTTAACTTAGATGTGTGCTATGTTATCCACCAGTCTTTTGTTTTGCTATTGGGTTCATGTGATTCCCTAATCTGAACATAACTGAGATGATTTTGCACTTGAAGTTGCATTTCAACAGATTCTGGAATAGAAGGGCTGTCAGAGATGTAGGGATCCTGATTTCTGGAAATAATTTCCATTAATCTCTTCACTTTTTTCCCCCAAGAATCTCCCTTTTCCTAAAATACTTTAAAAAATTTAGAAAGCAAGCGCACATGCAAGACAGACGTGGCAGATGTGTGTTGATGATCAGTAGTTAGGATAAAGGTACAACAAAATAGTTACTGGCTTAAACTTTCCAATATTTACAGTCAGAACCATAGTTAAAAGGTTTAAAACAACTAAAACAGCAAAGAATGAGATTGTACTGATTTTTATATTCCCGGAGTACGCAGGGCAGAGAGGTAAGGGAGGTGAAAAAGAAGAGTGTCGTCTTGAAGTACCTAATAGAATAATTTATTTTAAGACCTTACAACTCACTTTTACTAGGGATATTTTTAGGGAGCAGTGTATGCTAAGCGAACAAAAAAATATTTTTCTTTAGGAAAATGACAAAGACATTAAATGTTTACAACTGTTAAGCAAAAAACACAGACTCTTAATAATAAAAGAGATGTAATGCAACTGAGGGAGGAGGTAAATACAGTAATCACAAACGCACACTCTTGTTCTATTTCCCTCTCTGTCAGGGCCACCCTGCTCTGTGTGACCTTGTCTGTCTCAGCCTCTGTGTGAGCTAACTTTCCATGCAGGGCCCCTTTATCCAAACTGGATTCCCTTCCTTTTCTGTACCTTTCTCTTTTCCCCACGCCTGTCTCCCTGAGGCCGAGATACCACACACTTCGCACAGTACTGTCAGATTAAGTCACGGTGCCCCCTTCTCTCATTTTCACACAGCACCAGTTCGAGACCCCCCATAATCGCAAAACACACAGTTTTGTTAGACGGAGAGCGTGCAGAGGTGGGAGCGAACCTACTGTACTACGGGGGTTATGAAAAAGACGTGTGGATTTCAGAGGTGATGTGAGAGGAGATGAGACAGGATTGTCATCAGCCTGTCAGCCAAAATCAATCATCCTCTTGATAACTAGCTATAGCTACAGGGCCATGCAAGTACTTCAAGTCGGGATCTACATGTGATTTTACAGCAAGATCACAGATGAAAATGACAACACTACGCAGTGAGGTTCACCTGCACTCAGAAAAGCACACATCCAGTTTTTTCCATAATCATTTGTAACACTATGAAGATTTTCTTTTTAAATGCCTTAAAACTACTGTTTAGGAAATGTTGTAAGCTGAACATGTCAGACCTTTAGAGTCCTCCAAGAGTGAAATTTGATCTTTTTTTTTTCCTTCCTTATTATCGTCATTATTGTGTGTAATAGGAATGTTTAGATGGCCTAATTTGTCACAGTTTTAGTACTTTAAAACTTTTGAAAATGTGACAATGTTAAGCTACCAGGTATTTTTTCTAGTTATCCCCTAAGAAATGAAGATCAAAACATACCAGCCTTATAGAAAGCCATGTTGTCTTACATTCCCCATTGTGAAAAGTAGCAAGGAGAAACAAACTCCATGGTAATTGGCATATGCTGATAACTGTTGCAGTCTTAAAAAATTTCCTTCCTAAAAAAATAAAGTTGTTGGGTATTACTATTAGGTTTAAAGTATTTCTCACAAGATGTCAGAAAAAGAGTGCAATGATGCCCCTCCCCCACTTGTTGCAGCACACTCAACCTGCTGTATAAAGCTTCTGACCTTCTGTCTCATGGTATGAAAATTAAAGCACCATGCAACACTCTTATTTATGTAATGCTGTTCTAAAGCTACAGAGAGAAGGTGTGAAAGGCAGGCTACCTTAGCAGATTACCCAACTAATAACCAAGCAAATGCCAGATTCTTAATAGTCAAAAGGATCAATATTTTGATATTTAGAAATATAACTGATATTTGATATTTAGAAATAATATAAACTAAGAGGTGTATGTTTCATAATTTTATGCAAGTTTATACATCAAAACAAATAAATTCCAATAAACAAAATAACTGGAACATGCAACATCAATATAACCACAATAATAAGTCTGTTTGAATATTTTATCAGCAATAGCAACAATAAAAATATGTTGTTTTCATACATATAAACAGATGCTACAGTGAATCTAAAAAGATAAACATAAAAAGCTAATTAGAGTTAGATAATAGGTCAATGATGAACACCGATCATTTACGTAAAAAAGCCAATTTGCTAACAAGGGTTTACTCTGAAATAAATACATATACTCAAGTTAAAAAGGCAATTTGTTTGGGAAATTATACTATATGCACTTATGTTACTGCAATGAATGACGCGTTTATTTCAGGACTTTTTACACATCTTACAAATATTTTAGATACAAGTCCCCTTTGTTACCATAGGTATAAAATAAACTGGAGTTTATCTTATACCATTTTAGTCCGAACAGTTCATCCTTCATGTTGATTTGTATGGCGTGAAATAAGACTGCACATATGATTACATTTTCTAAATTCATCTTTTCATTTCAACATCAAAGACACTTTTTTGTTGCGTGCTTGATCTAAAATAATCATACACTAATTTGGCCTGAGTAAATAACTGTGCAGTAATGATTATGTTTTCCCTTGATCTTAATGAGCATAAACAGCTTGGGTCAGAATAAGAAACTAACCTTTTGAGCTAGTCAAGTCATTGAGTCTGCAATGAGAAGTAGAGTTTTTAACCTTGGCTCGGATGCCTGGGCTCATTTGGATAGTGTTTATATGTGGAGCTGAATATTTATAAATGGGTTCAAAGTGGAGCAGTGGGGTGGAGGAAGCGAAAAGAGTCGTACACCATCTGATCTCTCATGCCTTCGCTTCTCTTTGTGCCTATATTTACATTTATTTCTCAGTTTTACGTTCTAATTCTCTCATTTTATATCGCTACTCTTGACCTGACTATTTTCAGCACATCTGAGGAGACAGGAAAACACTCGTATGGAAAGTGCCACAGTGAAAAGCCCAAAAAAGCCCAGTCAGTTATTTCCCAGCACTTGACGCTGAGTGTATTTGTACAACTATCGATGCTCAATGGATGTTTGGAGGCTGAATGTCCAGACTGACACTGCTACTTTAATGAACACACACACACACACGCATGCATGCGATCACACACACACACATTGAAAAACACGGAGTTCGCAAGCCTGCTTCATCTGCGCCCAGCACGACACACACAGAGGGAGGTGAGGGGCTTGGGGTGGGGGCTCCTGGATAGGGGGTGGATGTAGCATTAATCACCGTCCAGGTGGAAATTGTCAGAGCTATCGATTGTGCAAGTAAATGTTACACAAGTCATTTGTCAACTTTTTCCCTTTTCCCTCCTATTTTTAACTTGTTTAGTTACATTTACATGCCATTTACAACAGGACAGTTGAGAGTTTCAATTCACAGGGCAGATCATGGATGTGTTACTACGCTAAAAAAGACAAAAAATTTATTATCCAACATGTTTCAACGCTGAAGAAAATGCGTTAACCATCGGAAAGGAAATAAAGTCAGTAAAAGGAGTCAACAGTTCACCGAGGGAAAGCTACAGGGAAATAAATACAGCAAGCTTACAATGCTGCCATTACCATTTTGATTTATATATTCTATATTGTCTCCCCTAAGCATACACATGTATTTTTAATGGTGGCACAGAGAGATATAGATCATGGAATGATAGGTGCCTCCCCATTCTCCCACATAACTATTTAATGTATAAATCAGGAGAAGAGGTGAGCGGAGGCGCTACAAAATAAGTGTAGACAGGAGGAGCAGAAGTTGCCCTGGAGCATCTCTGTCTTCAGGGGCATATATTACTGATTAACAGGCGTAAGAAAGATAAAGATTTAAATGTAACAAGAAAGGAATATGATGCAACTTTTTTGACAAAATGAAATTTGTTTTTAAAACGTTTGACTAAAATTAATTCATATAAAACATTGATTACAATGACAACAATGATTGCCATAGTCCTTAACTAGAGCAAATAAATCTCACCTCCTTTGACAGCTGTCCAATGTTTCTATTTTGTCATCTGGACAGGTAGTTGTTCTGCTGATGAACACATGCAAGTCGAGTGCGAGGGACATGGCTACATGTACAGACGGAGTCAGTACATGCCAATGGAAAGACACATTTAGCAACTGCACACACGTAAGCACATATGTACATATAAAGAAAGAGACATATCCACAAAACAAGCGAAAATAAGAAGTGTGCGTATACACAATTGTGATAAATTATGATCTGTCCTCTAAAACATGGGTAGTTTACCTGTGCAACTACGTACTGTGACAGTTTTTCCAAAACATTTACATACACTTCACAAACATCCACAAGATTTCAACTTTTGTTTAACTTTATGTCATTGTAACAACGAACTTCAATGCATTTCAGTTCAATTTTAAGTCATAGACTTCAAATTTCAGCTGCAGATCGTTAAGGGGGTTTCTGTACAAGTTTTAAATGTCTAGAGATGGAAATTGTTGTTTATTCTTTTCAACACATCTCATGTTCAGTCAGACTGGATGGAGAGCGTCAATGAACAGAAATGTTAAAGTCAGGTTGTAGATTCTCAACTGGATTAAGGACAACTACAAAAGGCAAAGTCTCATGGCTTCCTTTCAAGAAAAGCTTTTTTTTGTTTTCAAGACTTATGAATTTGGGATTTCTCCTATTGATCTTGATTTCACCAGTTGAATTCCAACTGGAACAATCAGCAAAGAGAAACAGGAGTTGGGAATCATGACTTCAGTCTTATGTTGATAACTTGGCAATAGCAATGGAGGAAGTGAATGAAGCAATTCAGTCAGTGATGGTCATGCTTCTAAATATTGAGCAATTAGAGTCGGAGGTCATTTCTAGTGAGCTTCATCGAACTGGCACATTAAATATGCCAAAGGCTCAAAGACGTATAAGGATTTCCACCAAGCTAAATAAAAAATGTCAAAAATATTTATATCCATTGCAATTACTAGAATATTTGAAATGTTGTGCATACAGAAATTATAATTTCACATTCAAATTAGACCTTTTCAAGGGTTTTTTATCACTATGATTTGGCTGTGGTCTTAAAAAATGTCATGTGGGGCGACCGTGATTTATCTAAAAATAAGGTA
>CAEGAF010043164.1:0-12185 GCA_903067075.1 Micropoecilia bifurca | reverse complement strand
AGGAGCAGGACGCAGACGGAGAGACGCAGCTCCATGGCGGCTGTGTGTCTGTAGATAAACCAGCTGTGGTCTTTTTAACAGGTGTACGTTAAAGATACTGATTAACTAAATGAACTTTGACTTTCTGCTCTTTATACAGAATAATGCATGATAACAGTTTACCCCTGGAAAGCTCTTAGTAAGGCAAAAGGTAACAACTGCAAAGATAACTTCATGTAGATACACCCAGTGCCTTTGCTAACCCTTTGGCTGCCCCAAGCACAAATGCTGTTCAGTGCACCTTCACCCAAAAACGTATGCATTGTACCACAAGGACTTAAGTGAACTCCTACCTGTTGTACAGTAGGTGTTGACTATAACTGGTTAATAATTGTGGGAGGCTTCAACAACCGTGGTGACCACCTCCAAGACAGAAGGACCAAAAAGCTGGCTGATGCACCTCAAAACTTTAGTATGACTCGACATGTTAACCAGGCAACACATAATTGAGGAAAACTCTGGACCTGATTATCAGTAAGGGTGTAAATATTTCCAGGATTTGTGTAATTGATGTCTAATAAATTCTGTGGTATTTTAAAGTACAGTCTCTGTTTATTCATTTAGCAAAACAGATATAACAAAATGTTCTTTTTCAGACAACACAGCTCAAACCTTTAATAAAATCTACTCTCCCAACTCGTTTCTATGCTGTAACCAGTAGATGAACTTCCATTTTAAAATTTCAGGCATCATTGATTTAATTGCTCCTTTTAAGGTAAACATTGTGTCTGTTTGGAAAAGTCTTTGTGGAGCAGGAAATGAAAGACGCCTTAGTCTAATGTAAATGGCGTAAAACTTGACTTTATGTTTATTATGGCATCTATAGAGAGACTGCTACGCTAACACACAACACCTGTCAAACTTTGGATGTTTGCTCAGATCTAATCTGTTGTGGGACAAAGATTTATTGACACTGTTAGGGGAAAAATCCTCAGTCAGGTTTATTTATACCATAAGATGGATTTGGCAGGATACTGAAAATGATGCGACTGTGGATTTTTGCTTTACTGAAGGTCATTTCTGCAGTGAAATCCCTTCAGTGAATTTGCTCTGACAGTTTACCTGCTGGGAAAGCGAAACATAACTATCAAGACTAATAAAGTCAAACATTGTTACCCTATAATAAAAAAATTCCACCACAGACCATTGCGATTAACAGGAAGCCAGTTTTTTAATGTTTTATTGACTTAAGCGGCTTTTATTTGAAAGTTGTTAGACAGGAAAGTGGGTAATGAGAGAGGGGGAAGACGAGTGCAAAGGTCATCAGTCCGCGAATGGAGCCTGTGGCGGCCGCGTCGAGGACCAAGACCTCCATGTTTGGGTTGTGCTTTACCGCTGCATTATCAAAAACTTCTACATCTCAAGTTTTACTCCCACGTCCACCTCTGATCGGCTGATTAGTCCAACGTAACATCTCTCTATAATCTAACTTTAGTAGAGATGAAAATAAAATAATTACCACAAACAAACCATGAGGAGAGTTTACAAAATATTTTTATGACTGATTTGAATTATGTGATTAATTTTTTCTAAGCTAGAAAAGCAATGGAAATGAGCATAAAAATGTTGGTCTGATTAATAGAAGTGTCTGAAATGTCAATAAATGCAGCTGTTTTACAGCTTTGTTGAAGCCTTGTCTTATTGAACACTACAGAACAAAAGCAGAGCACCCTAAAAACGTGGGTCCAGTTTACAACGAATACTAATACCATTGTGTACATACATTAATAAAGAAAAGTAGCATTTAACACATGATTTAGTATGAAGGAGTGAAAGTGTGATTGGGAAAATGGTTCAAGTTTTAAGCGATGGCTCTTAGGAGAAGAAAGTCCATAAATCGGTTTTCTGTCAGAGACATTCTGGCTTTTTCACACTGGTTCCATGTTGAAGCACGGTAGAGGGAGTGTCATCGTTTGGTCATTTCTTTGTTTAGCAATACCTGGAAAGTTGTTCAGAATTTGAGAAATGCAACAAGAGCAAAATACAAAAATTACTAATAAAAAGGTTCAACACTAATTTCTCTTCAGTCCTGATTTTTTTGCTTTGTTTAGATGTATATGTTTTAAAACCACAAAATAGATTCTTATTCTGTGTGAAAAGCACCTGAGCAGTAGATCTCACTTCCGTCTGTTACTCTGCTTTTCGTTTTGGCTGTTTTCTGCTGCAGCATCTCTTGAAACAGAAGCTGCAGCTCTTGAAGAGGATGAAGATGAGGAGCAGATCTATAATGAGGAGGAAGGCCAGGACGTCCAGGCTGTGGTACTGGTACCAGGTGAGTTCGTGGGCCTGAACCCTCAGGTGTTTGGCTCCTTTGTTCCTCATGGTGAACTCGATCCAGAAGACGGCCTCGTCCCGAGGACTCATGGGTCTGTCATGGTGGATTTTGGACAGTCGCATCACGTTTTCTTTGTAGCTGTGGACGAGGAGGGAAAATAAATAACTTAGCTGTACACTTTATGGTTTACCATGAGGTTTTCTCCCCAAGATTTTTAATTGCATTCTTTTTTCAAAAGTCTCAAGTTAGAGAACATCTTGTCCAGACCCTTATTTTAATGGATTTAACTTAAATGTGGGCAATCCTGGTCCTCGAGGGCTGGCGTCCTGCAACTCTTAGATGTCTCCCTGGTCCAACACACTTGAATCCGACAGCAGAATCACCTCTTCAGTACAGTCAGGTTCTCCAGTCCTGCTAACGACCTCATTATTTGACTCAGGTGTGCTGAAGTCGAGATACATCTAAAGGTTGCAGGAAACCGGCCCTAGAGGCCTGGACTTGCCCACTCCTGGTCTAACTGCTTTCCACCATAACTCCGAATGTTTGAGTGCATTTTCCCACTCAAGACTCAAAAATATTGAATATGTTGCTTGTTGCAAATAAGAAAGCTATCTCTACAAAATTATTTAAATTGAATTCTCCTACTATCAACATAATACAGTTGTCTTTCCAGGAATGCGAGAAAAGTGTTTGATTATTGTAAAAATCATCAAAATAGTAAAAAATAAGATGAATTACTTACGATTTGTCATTTATGACGGTGTTGACAGCGTCTCTCAGGCTCTCAATAGTCATAAAGTTCAGTTTAACAGTAGCTGCAGCTCCTTTGGCCTCCATGTGCACCATGTTGTCTGGCTGGTCCCCGAACATGGGGATTCCCACCATGGGGACACCGTGGTAGATGGCCTCATAGATCCCGTTTGTCCCACCGTGAGTGATGAAAGCTTTGGTTTTAGGATGACCTGGTAGAAACCAACCTTATTAAATATGTGTTTATTTTTCATGGTCTTATAATGATGTAGACGGCATAGGCGGCAGCTATGAATAAAAGCAAGTATTGGCTTTATAAAATAGTTTTATTCATCAGTTTCCTTTTGCATTGACATAAATGTGAGCAAACAGAAAATCTGACATGGATTATAATTGTTTAATTTTAGATTTATATCTAGGTTTCATTTTTTGTCTTAAACCTTAGAAAAGGCTGGTTTTTACATAATTAAAAGGTTTTGTAAATAGAAACAGTTGTATTGAGGTTTTTCAGAAAGGGCTTTTTCCTATTGCCAAAGCACAAAATGAGCCCTTTTAATTTTTATTGACTTCCTACTGATCAAAGACTGTGGTGATATTGTGGTTTCTTTTATGCTTTTTGAGTTGGCTCCAGACTTTGATTCAATTTACCAAAAAATTATTGATTTCACCTGGATCATCAGAAAATAGACATATTATTACAAGGTTCTGCCCTGAGGTGGTTGGAGTGAAATAAGTTTTCTTTTAGTTTTGTCTTTTCATCACCTTTTTGTGGAGTTCCACTGGGCTCCATTCTTGGTCTTCTTCTTTTTATGCTATATGTACTTGCCTTAGGCTCTATTTTACATAACATAGGATAATGATATTATGACATGATGACAATTAAGACAAAACTGAGTTTCAAAGACCCGTTTCAAAGACTCCACCTGTATCTTATGTCGTGAAGAGAGCTACAACTACTCCAATCATTATATGTTGGTTACCTAACTGTACAAGTTTTATGTTTTGCTTTTTTAAATAGCTGTTTAAGAAATTATGCTTGTGTTTACTCACCTAGCAGGTCATTCTGGGGAATCCAGTCATAAACTCTTGTATTAGAACCAAGAGTTTGAGGTTTTTCTCCGCTGTATCTCCAGAGCACCTATAAATATTTAAAATAATTTGGAACTGAATTTTTTAGAACTTGGGAAAATCAGACAGTCAAACTTTGTATTTTTATAAGAAGATGATAAAATGATAAATATTCAGAATGTATGTAGCACTATGCTAATCACTGTGGTGTATCAATGTGCTTTATACCATAGTCGTATTTATCCATTTCTCTTTGAATTGACCCCATGCACATATTCATTTAAAATACCACAGATGGGTAGAAAAACAACTTGGGTTATACTCATTAAGCTGAATTTAGCTGCTTGGAAGTTGAAGTTTAAATGATGTATTCTTGACCTTCTGAGGAAGCTGAGCGAGCGCTGAGGCGATCATGTTGGCTTTCTCTGTGGTCAGGTTCTTGACTATAGATCCTAAAGAAAAGACAACGATACCAGCGTCTCCAGAGCTCTGGACAAACTTTTCCATTTCCTGCAAAATAGTTATAAACACTTTGTGAACCATTTAGTTGACCCTTACTCAGACTTGTATAGGTAAACCTATTTTACATCAGGAATATTGTTGTGATGGGGTTTAAAATGGTGGATTATAACCACACCTTTGGTAAAGGTTTAGCTGGTTTGCAGTGGATCCCTCCAATGAATTTGAAGTTGGGGAGGAGTGGACGAGGAAAATCAAAATCCCAGTAGGTTCTCATCAACCAAAAGTCAGCATTACCCATCATCTCACAAGCACTGGTGGGTGTTCCTGTTTTGCAATGGACGAGTGAGACATGGACATGTTAATCTTAAATTACACTGAAGACTTTTAACCTTTATTTGACAAAATGCATATAGTTTGTTTCTCTCTTTATAATTTGCTCACCTTTGACTTCAGAGTAGTATTTGTCAAGATCTTTCCACATGAACTGGTCTGTTACGACGTCCTGCAGAGCGTAGAAGAGGACGTTCCACAGTCTCTCTGAGAAGTCCATCTTGTCCGTTAGTTTGCTCATAGCACCTGGGACAAAGGACGGTGGAGCAGGAAGCTGACCACACATCCTCTCCCAGTTGTGAGCCAAGGAAAAACGCAATGAGTAGATGAGAGGGATCCCCAAAATGTCTGCAGTCAGGTCACTGCCAGGGTAGATGGGATCAGAAAAAAGCACGTCGTAGTTTCCCTCCTTCAGCTTCTTCATTATTGTTTCCGATTTCACAACTCCATCCAACATACTGAAAGAAGCCTTCATGTTGTTCTTTATCAGTTCTATAAATCTAACGTAAATCTGAAAGTAGCCCAAAAAATCCATCTCGTAAATGCTGAAGTGAAGAAACTCTTTAAGAAACCCTTCCATATCCTTCAGGGAGAGAGAGATGTTAAAAGGTTCGTACTGGAAGCGAGACGGTTCGCTGCTGTTCATGAACATCGACGCACTCGGGACCAGGACCGTCACCTGGTGTCCTCTGTCCACCAGTGTCTCCAGTACCGGCTTCATGTTGATCCAGTGGCTGGCCTCAGTGTACCACACCAGAATCTTCCCTCCATTTGAGCTTTTTGCAGCACAAAGCAGGAGCAGGACGCAGACGGAGAGACGCAGCTCCATGGTGGATGTGTGTCTGTAGATAAACCAGCTGTTGTGCTTTTATGAGCTGCACTGTAAAGATACTGATTAACTAAATGAACTCTGACTGATTTCTCTTTGTACCTAATGATGCAAGATAACAGCCGTCCATTTACCTATTTCCTGGGCTGAGCCTAAGCAACAGAGAAAGTTCAAACAGAACAATGTGATTCACATTGGTGTTTGGAATTTAATTAATATACTGTAATGTAAAAATTAAATAATCTGGATTCCTTTAATTTACCATGATGAACTTTTATCACCCGTATAGAATAAATATCATTTCATGCTAACTTTGACTGAAATGTCAATATAGTTATTATGCCTTGTTAATTTAATGAAAGCCACATCATTGCATTTGCACTTCAAGGAGGACCTACAGGACCTTCTAACTACCTATTACTACCAATCTACTAATTAAACTACCATCATATTCATCCTCCTACCACTTCCTGTCCTCTTCTTCATCTTTTCCACCAGGAGTAACATCTTGTGTTCTTGAGATCACATTTCAACATTTGTCTGATTTTGTCGCAATTAATAAACAAAAAGGGAAAAATAAATCTAGAAATAAGAAGTTATTTTCTAACAGGCCCTGATACTTCTCAGTCTCTGCTTTCTGCGTTGTGATGTAAGCAGTCACATAAATACATTATATTTAAATACATACAGTATGAGGGAGATGAAAAATAATAAAGCCAGCGGGTTTTTTGTCTTTTTAAATTGTTTTATTTCCCATGTCTCTTTTTATTGTCTGGGTAAAGGGTTAACTTCAGTCAATAAGAAAAAGCCAGTGTAGATATCTATCTACACTGTGTGTATATCTGCACATTTTGCAGTTCATGTGATGGTTATAAAAAATAAATAAAACTGATAATCTTATTACTATTGCATTCGATTATTTCTCCAGTGTCTGAAACGTTTGAGCAAATACAGCTTCAGTTTTACAGTTGCTACAATTTGGGTTCGTTACACTGAGACGCCACTGGAGGGCGCACAGTGTCCAGATATACTAATCAACAGCAGGCAGAAGCGCGGCAGAATAAATCCTGCCAACGACTGATCGCAATATTCACCTCTGACCTGTCTATCTTATCCAAACAGATCGGTTGTATGTCTCCAGTATTAGTCAGTTCAGGTAGAACTTCTGTAAAAAGATTGATAAAACTGAGGAGTCGACCGATGACGAGTTAGCTCCAACACTTGTGTTAAATGCAGTGTTAACGGCTAACGGGCTTAATGCTAAGCTAAGGTACAAATGATGGGTTATATTTAGTTTATGCCTAAAGTGAAGACTGAGTAATGCTCAAAGAGTTATTTTACTTTGATTACTTGTACATGCGATTCAGTTAATGCGTTTATTAGTGTGGGGAATCCAGTTAGGAGGAGCTTTGGGTAAATACGGAATTGTATGAGGAGACTAAAGGCGCGTTCCCACGGAACGGAACGGGACTGGACGGGTGTGTTCGCAATACAACTTGCGTTCCACCCGGCCCCAAGCGTTCCAGCAGCTGATTGGCTGACGAAAATCAGCGTCTGACTCCATAACAACCAGCGGCCAATCAGCTGCTGGCTCTAAGCAGAAACGCTTGGGGCCGGGTTAACAGTTACTACGACGACAACGACAATGGACGACATGGATTTAATTTTGCTGCTAATCAACCTCATACAATTAATTTTCTACGTAGAGACGGATCCATTGTTGATTAAAACTAATATTAAAATATTGAAAAGACCACTCGTTACGGGAAATTATCGTCTTACTCCATAACAACCAGCGGCCAATCAGCTTGGAGCCTGGTGGAACGTAGTTGTAACGCGAACACACCCATTCGGTCCCGTCCGGTCCTGTTCGGTTCCGTGCAGTGCGGAAGCGCCTTAATGGCTTGCCACTAGAGATTCAAGACATGCATAAAATAGTCAAAGTAACTCCAGGTATGTTTTTGATTAGGAAATGACAAACCATGCTGTTAAGTTTAAAGTCGATTTTTAATAATACCCCTTTTTATAAAAATGTAGTTGAAAAAAGTGATGCTCTTTGAACATTTGATATGCATCATTCAGCCTTAATTATCAGATCAGAGTGCATTAAAGTAAAAAAAAAACAATACATGTACAAACTTAAACACATGTAGGAAAATAAGTCAGGATCTGACATCTGATGTACACTTTTTTGTAATGTTTAAGCTCTGAAACAGAAAAGTATTACAACGCCTAACATAAATTCATATTCAGTTTGAAAACAGAAAAACTCACTTCAGATTTTTATTCAGTTTTTTATTTTTATCTTTTTTCCCCCTCAAACGATAGTAAAAGAATCAGAGTAACACCAAAGGAGTGCTTTGATGAGGGAATGGCATTATAATATGATGTAAAGCATAACACATCTTGTTTATAAAAATTTATTTGATTGATTCTCTGTAAAATTTATGTAGCACTTTGTAATGATCAGTTTTAACTTGGAGTGCATTACAGCACAATAATAAAATATTTTAAACACATTAATTGAAGCAAAGAAAATTTTTCTTTTAAAAATCACCAACTAGCTACTAATGGTCGCCTAGTCGTGCTGAGGTGAAATGTTTTTTTTGGCTTTAAAGATGTTTGATATTTCAAATTAATATGTATCAGAAAATGTAAACATTAGTCATTATCAGACACGTAAACATTTTTTGGTGTGAAAATGTCTCACTCTTGAAGTGAGAGTGGTGTTTGTAACTTCATTTTTTCATTCAGCTTTTCTCTTTGTCTTTTTTCTGCTGCAGCATCTCTTGAAACAGAAGCTGCAGCTCTTGAAGAGGATGAAGATGAGGAGCAGATCTATAATGAGGAGGAAGGCCAGGACGTCCAGGCTGTGGTACTGGTACCAGGTGAGTTCGTGGGCCTGGACCCTCAGGTGTTTGGCTCCTTTGTTCCTCATGGTGAACTCGATCCAGAAGACGGCCTCGTCCCGAGGACTCATGGGTCTGTCATGGTGGATTTTGGACAGTCGCATCGCATTTTCTTTGTAGCTGTTGATGGATGACGAGAAAAACAATTAAAGAGCTTGGGATATTTTACTAGGTTCAATGAACGGTGGCTTCCAAGTTTGCATTTGTGTAAATGATGCCTGGTTTTTGTGGTTTATTTACCAAATTAACTATCTTCAGTTGAAATAAATATCTTCAGTTTTTTCATTAATCAATTTCTTTTCTTTATCAAAAATATCATATTAGTGAAAATTTTGCTTCTAAATTATAAGTGTTTATCTGAATTATCTGTCTGATGGAGGTGGACTGGTTGATAAGATCAATACCAAGTCAGTATTGATCAATATAGGATCGATACTTTAATTTTGGGTTCCCAATAAGGATAAATAAAGCCTGTTTTGTTACCATAAATATGATAGTTTCCACATAAGGAAAGAAAATGACTTACGATTTGTTGTTGATGACCATGTTCAGGGTATCTCTGAGGCTCTCAGTTGTCATAAAGTTAAATTTAACAGTAGCTGCAGCTCCTTTGGCCTCCATGTGCACCATGTTGTCTGGCTGGTCAGCAAACATAGGGATTCCCACCATGGGGACACCGTGGTAGATGGCCTCATAGATCCCGTTTGCTCCGCCATGAGTGATGAAGACTTTGGTTTTAGGATGACCTGAAAACAACATTATCAAACATTCATCATTAATTCAAATCAAACAAAAACCAAGTTAGGGTTGTATAAAACTGATTTTTATAAATAACAGAGTAACTACACATGTTTGCATTTTTTCTGATGTACTTCTATTCGTCAAAATAATGAATATTCAATAATAAGCCTGTCACAATAACAAGTTTTGCTGAGTGATTGTCTAAAATATTATTGTGATAAATGATAATATTGTTTCACGACCTTTTGACACGGAATTAACGGAAATGACTAATAATGCATGCTATTTCCTGTCATATAGATACACTTTATTTTCAAAAGAACATAACACTGGAACTGATAAACTAAAAAAAACACAAACAAAAAGGATTCTCAGTCTCCATTAACAAAAAAACGTACTTAAATAAAAACTAAACAACATAAAGCCAAAGTGGAAATAAATACTGCCAAAAGAGTGCAGATTATGAAGTCTGTATATTGGCCTTCAGTAATCTCTAGACTTAAGTAGAGAAGATGGGCACATCACACTACCTGATGCAATAGTTCACACTATACCATTTTTTTGCCCTTATTTTCTCCGTATGACAATCTTAGATCGTTGGCCGATCTACGATTGTCGCTGGTGATTTTGTAACCGATCATCCTGTAGTGTGATTTAGATTGTCGTGGTTGCTCCGATCTAAATCAGGCGTTTTCCGTCTGGGAGCTTAACTCTGAAAGCTCGGATTCTCCTCCTGCTTTCTGAGGAGAAATTATGGAGGGGAATCCCAAATAGCTGACACGGTGCAACCCCAAGTCCAGCGGACATCAGAGATGATATGTGGAAACAACATTAATGTTAATTCAACGTTTTGTGCAAAGAATATAGAAATGACAAGAGAGAAGTTGGAGCCAAATTTCTACCACAGTTGATAAACCGGGTAAGTTTTCAGCTCTTCTTCTTTAACGTGACATTAGGTTATAATGATTTTCATTCAGTCAGGACTTTACACTGACTCTAGCCACATACATCACATGTAGATTGTAGTAAAGCATTGATTAATGCCTGATTTTAAAATTAGTTAACTGGACTTGTAGCCCTTATTTTGTGCCCAGGTGGCTGGACAACACACAGCACGATCGAACCTGATCGAACCGTTATGCCTAGGATTTCTGTCGGCTAATGTCTGGTCTCTAAGGTTTTGAAAATGGGCTGACAGTCGGCCGACGACTCGTGTAGTGTTCTCTGGACATTACACTTAGGAAATGAGGAAGGGAGAGCTTTTTGGGGCCTTTTTTCATTCAGTGTCATCAACAGAAAGAAAAAAGACAAGAAGAGACTATAAAGCCGATAATTAAAAAGAGGTTGATAAGTTTAATTTATCATGCGATTAATTGATGTTTCGTTTATCGCGACAGGCCTATTCAATAATTCATAATGGTGTGGAAAAATGTTTTCAGTTGGACCATTTGGAAGTTAATCACGTTAGCAGTGTCACAACTGGACTTGCAGTGTAGTTTGTCTCATTTATTTTTATTTTAGCAAAAATTATTGTACAGTGTTATGGATGCTATTATTTACCCACCCAGCAGGTCGTTCTGTGGGATCCAGTCGTATAATCTGGTGTTGGAACCCAGAGTCTGGGGTTTCTGGCCACTGTATCGCCACAGGACCTAAAAAAGATCAAAACAGGTTTCTTTGTAGTTGGTTGAGCAACGACTACAGGAAAAGTTTTTTTTAAACAATGTCACAAACTGCCTCTGGGGGGCGCCAGATCTCTTCAGCCATTTGAGGGGAAACAATAAACCAGAACAAGTAACTGCAATCATTTAGCCATCTTCACTAAGCCTATGCTTTGAAGTGACAAAATGTATAGATCTTTAGGACATAAAGCTGCCATCAATAAGGAGAAAGAGTCTGTGCTAAGCAGAATAAAAGGAAGTATGAACTTGATTGTTTAGGTTTGGGTTGGATCTGAAGATGCTCCACGGACAGTGTGGTCTGCCAAACGCTGGGAACTTTTAGACAGGATGCTAAATGAAGTGCAGGCACAGCAGAAAGCAGGTCATACTTATAACACTGTAAATGACAAAGGCAGCTGAAGCATCCTGAGATGCTATGCATAGCTAAAGCAGGTAAACATGACATCAGTGAAACGTATGAGTGGAACGTCAACTCTCCATCACTTTCAAAACCCCTGACTTGGTTAGTTCAGAGTTGGCTAAATAAACTCTACAAGTCTTCAAGACATGATCATTTATCTGGATTTTCGTGACCTTTTGTGGAAGCTGAGCGAGCGCTGAGGCGATCATGTTGGCTTTCTCTGTGGATACGTTCTTGACCATCGATCCTAAAGAGAAGACAACGATACCAGCATCTCCAGAGCTTTGGACAAACTTTTCCATTTCCTGCAAAATAGTAATATTTTCCGTCATTGAGCCATTTAGTTGGTTTTAAATTCTGAATAAAGTTGGCTGATTATTTGAATTGATGGATTATAACCCCACCTTTGGTAAAGGTTTAACTGGTTTGCAGTGGATCCCTCCAATAAATTTAAAGTTGGGGAGGAGTGGACGAGGAAAATCAAAATCCCAGAAGGTTCTCATCAACCAGATATCTGTGTTACGCAGCATTTTACAGTAGGTAACAGGTGTTCCTAATATAGTGGACACATAACAATAAGCAAAAGATTTTAAAGCTTTCGTGATAATTTTTGAAAAAGTCGGTGGGACCCTTACCTTTGACTTCAGAGTAATATTTGTCAATATCTTTCAACATGAACTGGTTTACTACGACGTCCTGC
>CAEGAF010043158.1:0-13994 GCA_903067075.1 Micropoecilia bifurca | reverse complement strand
CTACAATGAGTCGCTGTAGTTCTGATCGTTGCTATGGAAACGGTCAGATCAGTTCAGACTCAAGCTATTAACTCTTATAACTGCATCACTTAATCCAGTGATTCTTGAAAATAGCGACAAAATGGGTTTTAATTTTCCCATAATTTTTTTTGGTTATTTCTCAAATTTATGTAAACAAATGTTTTGGAAATGTAAAGATGCTGAGGTTCAGGCTCTCAGTTGCAACATTTTTTTTTTAAATTACATTTTTAATCGACCTGACCCAGAACGTTGTCATCACCATCTGACAAAAATAAATAATTCCTTTCAGAATTATTTATTTTTGTCAGATGTTTGTTTCCTTTCAGAAACAAACTTTGTGGTTGAATGAAAATCATTCTAAACTTAAATCAGCCAGGGATGTGGATAGTTTGGGGGTTAACTCTGGTGCATTTGGATTTTTTTCATTTTAAGACTCATTATTTATGCTGTTTGGATTAAATAAAAATTCAACTTTAAATTCCAGTAAGGAATTTAAAGTTCATTAAGTCTTCGACCTGGTGACATTATTTTCTAAATAGCATTCTGGATTGCCATCAACGACCCCTTATCCCTGATTGCTCTGCTTTATGTCAGTGAGTGTATGCCGCTCACTGGATTTACTAAGCAGCTTTCAAAAAAGCTCCACTTTTACTGAGCAGAGCAGAGCAGTAGGCGATGTTGGGGTAACGACGGTACAATAACCACTCAGTGCAATGAGTCACAGGAAGAGTGAACACAAAAAGAGTAACTCATGTTGATGTAATCAGCCTCTTATTGTTTGGATTTGCAGCCCCATAATTGCTTGTTTTGGATTTTTTTTCTGTGACAGATCGAGTGTGGATGTAACTTTACAGATTTATAATTGTTATCAATTGTTATTTATTCAGCAACCACTAATTAGTTCATGCGCTGATGGTAGGAGATGCATTTTATGAACCTTTCTGGATTCAGATGCTTTTGAACCAATGTCTTTTGACGAGCATCGCGCGGCCTCTGGTTTTATTGCCTCTCTGCTTCAACAGATTGCTCCAACAGCATGTGATTGAGGGCTGTGCAATGCCAGGAGATATTGGTTGTTGAGGATGGATGAATGGATGTGAGGAGGTGGAAGTCAGAGGGTTTAATGATGAGCCTATAGTGAAGGTGGGGGAGGAGGGTCAGTGTGAGGCTGGGCGTCTCCGGCGCTGATGTGTCACCAGGTCTCATCAGTTCAATAAGTGGGAGAGAGACGATGGAGAGCAGATTAATGGGATTCTAGCAATGAGATGAGGGGGGGAAGGTAAATGGGTGAAAGGAGGTGGAGGTTGGCTGAAAAACTGGGATTTTAGGAAGATATGCATGTGAATGCAGTGATACGAGAAAGTATTTGCCTCCTTAAAGTTTTCTTCTGCTGTCATGTTTTGTCACACTGAAATGTTTCAGATCATCAAGCAAATTTTAATGTCAGTCCTCCTTGTATCTACAAGTGCAGTGAATCCTTTACGTCAACCTGCGGGAATTTTCTTTGCAGAATTAAATTGTTTAGCGCATGAACAAAACATAATCTCTTTTAAATGTATGTCTGCACTTTAACTAGGCCACTCCAAAACCTTAATTTTGTTATTTTATTTGATACACTCATAGATGGACTGCTGCAAAAATCAACTGAGCTTGAGTTCCGGGTCATGAACTAATCAATTGGTTGTCTTGTTTTCTAGTACAGAGCAGAATTCATTGTTTGGTAAATTATGTTCTGGTGTGAAAGAAATGTATAACAAGTCATCCCGGTTTTGTAGTGTCACACTACTACTAAAATACAAACTTTATTTTTGCCTGACATTAATATTTGTTTGCTGATTTAAAACATAAGTGTGACAAAAATAACATTATTTCCCTGAGATGTAGCGGAGTTGTTTTAAAAAGTACTTCATATGAAACAGTGGTGCCCATAGAGATTTTAACATAAAGTTTGGGAAAAAAATAAGAATTGCACATTTTGAGTTTTGTTGAAGCTTAGGTCTCATCATTATTGTTAGAGGCTAGTAAAAAGTGCTGCAATAAAAACAGAATCATTATCTCGCACTAAAATGTTTAGAAAATTACAACTTTTGTTTTGATTACATTTATTCAGAAATGAAGAAAATCCTACATTTTGAATTTAAATTCAGTTTAAAGGATTCAAGACAAAGTTCCCGAGAGTATTTTGAAAAGAAGCAGCCCACAGCATCACAAATCCACCACTATGCTTAACAGTGGAGTTCAGATACCTTTTTCACCCAGAAACACCTGTATATTCGTCTTATCTGCCTACAGCAAACAGATCCTACTGAGAGTATATAAGCATATTGTTTATCTCCAAATTTATGTTTGTTATGTTTGTTTTGGTAAGTCAGAAACAGTTTCAAGATAAGATTTTATTTGCATTGTACTGTTCATACACAAGGCAATATAAAACACTTTATATGACACCAGAAAGGAAAAAAGGTGTATTTTACAGAAAATTGACAGATAGATGGAACTAATGTGACACTTTATAGTTAAGTCTGGGTGACTGGATAATTTCTTGTCTTAGTAAAAATAATTTCTTTTAGATAAGGCAGATTTATCTAAAACAGATGACTATAGTAACATTAAAAGGTTTGATTTTTCCAAAGATTTTCAGTGTGAGATCATGCAAATGATAAATTGATTTTTACACATCTTTACCGCGGATACTAATCAGCATCACAGATGTCGCTTAAGATAAAATTAAGAGTTCTAATTTATGTTTCATTTAAGCAAACTCAACGTGCCAAATGACAGCAGTAATTCGCCTCTGTGCAGGATGTGTTTACGTTGGCCCTGTCAGGATGTCTCCTGTGAGTTTCTCCCTGGACAGAGCTGAGGGTTTCCCTGCTCTTCATGTGGCAAAGTCATCATCTTCCCAAAGGGCTGTGTGAGCGTTGTCATGGCTGACCCCTGCACTACAACAGCACAATGCCGATGCTGTTTTCATCACGAGTTAATAAACCCCTATTACTCAGATTGGTTCTTATTGTGTTTATTTGCCTGTAATTAGCGTTTCATGCTTTATGTGTTTTTCTAATCCCAGACCCAAAAGAAGACCCAACTAAATAAAAAAAGAAGATGGATCCCAAAGGAATAGAGTGCGTTTGTGTTACAGGAGCATTATTCATCCAGCTGGAAAGTCAGAAAGGATTAAGAGTCAGCTTACTATTAGCGCAGGCTGCAGTTAGCACACAGTATGTATGAGTAAGCGCCCAGCGGTTATACAAACAGCACAGGTATTGTTGTGGAACAGGTGGGCTCCCTCCATACAGTCAGAGTAATCTATTACATATATTGAATGTTTACATCTAAAAAAAGAGCATTTAGAGGGTTAATAATGACACACAGATTTAACAAAAGAACAAACAAAGTCTCTGGACGTCAGTTAGATACTTTTCCTGGACATGTTGCTCTGTGTGAATGGTTGACTTTATAAACTAAATGACAAATAAAATGAAATAAAATAAAATCTTTACATTTATTTAAAATACTTGGCCTCCCAGGGAGGTGTGCACAGCGCTGGCACTGCCAGAGCGCCTCCTGCTGTTAGTGATGGGCTTGACTCCTGAAATGACACTGTAAAAATAAACATCTCTAATTTATGGTATAATATAGCAGCAGCTGAGGTTGCCAGAATCTAACCATATATTTATCCAGTAAATATACAGATATATTTTACAGTATTTAAACAATTCAATAATTAAAAATGTCCAGAATTTTACTGTAAAAATACAGTTTAAATACAGATGCTGCTATTGTACTGTAAATTAGAGACTTTTTACAGTGTAGGATAGGTTTAGTTTAAAAAAGGTTTGATTTCTAGGAAATGTAGTCCCATCTGCAGGAAGAGCAAACAGTTTTAACTATTGTGATAAATAACATATATATATATATATATATATATATATATATATATATATATATATATGTATTTGTTAATCAGTACAGTTGAGACAATGCCCCTGCTTTTCAAGTTCTTCCGTAGAAAGTTTACGATCATCAAGTTTGAGGCCTGAAAGAAACACTGCTCAAATAAAAATACTTTCCAGCGAATATAATTTAAATCTAAAGTAGCAACAACAGAAAGAAATTAGCGTCCATTAACTCAGGTTCCTATTGCTTTACTGGTTGAGTGTCTCCTCTCCTACGACCAACGAACGACTCTGCTGGGTTCATCCTCCCTCACATGCCGAGAGCTGGAGGCCGGAGGTCATCACCGTGGACGCAGAGTTGTGGAGGGTCAGGGTCATCTCTTGACCTTTGCGTCTTCTTTAATCTTCCATATCATCAGCTCCATGCAGGCCGAGGCGTCCTCGCTGGAGTCGTGGCCCTCCACTGCGAACACAAGCACAAGGTCAGCCGCCCCTGGTTGCTAGGAGACAGGAAGAAACACTGATCGCGTGAGCAAACGGCGAGGAGGAAATTAATGACGTTTGTGAAGGTAGGGACCTCATGGGCGGAGAGGTTAGTTAGACTTTTATTTATTAAGACTGAAACGCTTTTTATAGTAACACTGGTAAAAAAAAATAACTTAAAGGTTTTAAAAATATAACGTTTATTATTCACAGCTGTGACGGAGCTCAGGATTTCTGACTCCAGACTGATGACGGAGTTTATTTCTAATCATTTACAAGAACATTAAACATCACAAAACCAGAATTTAAGCAGTTTGTGTCATCTGGTGGGTTTTATTCCCCAGTTTTGCTGCTGGCACTTTAAATCTTTCTTTTTTATGATTTCTCATCATCAACATGACAAATTCTTCAGACGAGGTCCCTGGAAAAAACAATTTGGCAATTGATGACAATTTCCAGATCAATAATCATCAAACAAGTTGGACAAATGAAGCTAATGGAAAATTTGAACCTTTCTAATAGAAATATTATGATTTGGTGTAGCATACTATAAATAAAGAGGTTAAAGCTTCCACAGCAGCAACAGCGACATCTGCTGGTGATTTGAGTGTATTACACAAACCAACCCAAGAAACAAAAGATTCATCTGGAGCAGAATTTGTCTACTTTTTGTCTCTGTTTTTATTCACAACTTTGTTGGATTTTAGTTTTACTCAACTATTAATAATCTGGTTTGCTAAATTATTCTAAACTAAAAGTAAGATTTATGTTAAGTTTTTTGCTGCCACTTGGCAGTAAAGTGCTGTAAAGTCAGTGTATTTATCAACAAAGTCAGATTTAGTGAGACACAGTTTCTATCTTCACAGCTTAAACAAAGAAAAACGTATCTACAGGTTGTCTGGTGGATTTTCTCACCGTTGTCCTGGATGATGCGTTTGAGGTAATCGGCCATCAGGGTCTTCAAGGCACGTTTGTAGGGCAGACCGAGGCGGTGAGGAAAAACGATGGCCGTGTCTACGACTGAGCTGTGGATGAGCTGGAAACAGACGGGAAATAAAGTAAGCCTTACTCTTTCAAAATATTGTTTTTAGTCGATTTGTTTACCGGAAAGAAAAACATTTTTGTCTCAGAAAGGGACTAGATTGCTCTGTCAGACATAAAATTTGTGCAACAAGTTGCAGATTTTTGTTAAAGCAGCAGTTTTTGTCCTCAATTAGTTACATTTATGGATTTCAGTTTGAGAGGCAATATTAATATTATTATTGTCCTTTAGTTCACCAAATCAAGCACTACAGACTAGCAAAACAAATAACTGATCTACAAAATAACCGACCAAATAAGCAAAGAGAACAAATAAATCCAAAAAATTATAAATTAAACTGGATAAATTGAGAAATTAACTTAGACCATTTAAAATCTGCATGAAGTCATGAGGCAGCAGTTTTCTTCATGGTTCTGTAAACAATAAAACATTTCTGGAACAAATTTTGTTTTGTGTTGCATAAGATTCTAGTTTTCTAGAATATTTTTTTTTTTCCCCAAAATAAAAATAATCAAAACGACTGAAATAAACACCTTAAGCATATCACCAACTGTGTGTAATGAAAATAAAACTATTTTTGTAATCAATTTAATAACATTCCATTTCATTTAACATAAAGTAGAATATAAATGACAGATTATGCACTGCCTGCAGGCATATTTTTTTTACCTCGTCACAAATTAAATTACCCATTTTTAAAAACTACATTCACTGCAAAAACAATCTTACCAAGTATTTTTAGTCTAATTTCTAGTGCAAATATCTTAGTAAAGCTGAATTAAGACAAAACTATCTTATAAATAACTTTTCAGCAAGATATATGACTTAATTTCAGTTAAAAAAAAAATACAGATGAAAAATTTCTAGTAAAACATGGGAAATATATCTTGTTATGAGTGAATTTACAAGAACGTTTTCATCAATATTAAGGAATTATTTATTTAAATCAAGCTCCTTTATCTTGTTATTAATTTCTTAGTCTCATTTCAAGTGTACTGAGATATTTGCGGTAAAATCTAGACTAAAAATACTTGGTAAGATTTTATTTTTCCAGTGCAGCAGGTATTCCTGCAGCTCAAACAACAAGCGGCTGGAGAGGACGATGAAGAGGATGATGAAGGTCACCTTGAGTGCGAGCAAGTCGCTCTCCAGACTGTGTCCGATGAGGACGGACTCCGCCCTGAACATGCTGAGCAGAACCGCCTGAACGTCTCTCAGGGTGATGGTGGCGTTGACCAAGTCTTCCTCAGTGACGCCTGAGAATCTGTGAGAGAGACGCAGCTTCGTCACACCTGCAGGCGTCCAAGATGGCGGCAGGAGTCGCCTCCTAGTCCCTCACCTTGTGTTGTAGTCGACCACTTTGCTGTCGGGCTTCACAAACGTGTCGTAGATGACCTTCATCTCGGCGTCGATGACTGTGACCCTGGTCAGCTCCAGGCCCTGCTTGGTGTAGCACTGATCACACAGACAGGAAAACAACCAATTAAAGCTACGCTACGCTAACGTTTACCATGTGTATTTTTGTTTGTTGTTTTTGAGGGATTTAATTTTTGTTAAATCAGAATTTATTTTGTTTTTTACAACTTTTATTTATTTGGACTTTGAACTGAGATCAACTCCACGCCACAACGTGTCAGGCAGCATTTATATTAAATATTAAATGTCGTCTGACCCAAAAGAAATGTCTAATGTCTGAAGAGGATTAAAATAGATGGGGGAAAAAAAAAATCTGACTTTGTTTTTTTCTTAGAATTCCGGCTTTAACCTCAGATTTCTGACTGAGGAGATCCTGATAACTAATCCATTTCTTATTAAAAAAAAATTTTTTTACAGTTTTTTTTTTCTAGTGAAATAGCCTCTTTTATGCTAATATTCTCCTGATTAAACAAAAATTCTCGTATCCTGGCTCTAACACTCCGTCGTACAACTGACAGAACAGATGACTGGATTAAAAGTCATTTTTTTAGAAATATTTCAGTAATGTCTTTTTTTATTCAGAAAAGAAAGCGGGCAGAAAAAAAATCTATTAAAATCAATTAAAATTGAACGTGGCATTAAAAAAATCAGGGATTTTCTGATTAAGCCAAGCTGCCCAGCCGATGTGATTCTTCTTCCCGTTTGGCTCCAACTCACCATCTCACAGTCCAAAGCGAAAACGCCGCCGTTTCCGTCGGGTGGCAGCGGTTTGCTGAACGTCGACACGAAGCCGTCCAGGGACTCTTTACGGCCGTCCTGCACATGTTGCTACGGAAACACGGAGAAAATTAAACGATCAGACATGAATATTAGACAAGTAAAGAAGCTACATGAAGATTTACAATGTTTTCCTACAAATCCAAAGCAATATCTTGACTAATCGGATTTATCTGAGTTAAATAGCTATCATAAATAAATGAAAATAAAACAAATCAAACAAGAAGAGCTACAAAGATAAACAACTTTAGCTATAAATAAAAAATAACAAATAAGTGACTATAGTCAATACATTTGTTATAGTTAATAAACAAATAAACTACTAAATACCTACAGTTAAATAAATTGATAATTAAAATAAATTGTAAACAAATTACTATATTTAAATATTTATAGTCAAATAAAATAACTTGCATCTTACGTTATTTTAAAATAAAATACACTAATACATAAATAACCGGCATTAAATAAAAGATGTAATACATAAATAAACAAATAAATAATAGTTAAAAACTATACAATTAAATAAACACAGCTTTAAGTTTTAGCATCTGTAACTAAAATAGGTTAATACCACTATTAACACTCTTGTAATACTACTAATATAGCACTAAAAAAAATAAAATACAATCTTAAAAATAATAAAGTGTCTTGGTTACACATAATTACTTCTTTCTAAACCATGAAATGGTTGGATGACTCATTTTATTGTTTGTCCAGCTGATCAACGCAGCATGTGAATGTATATTTTAGAGTTTTACTACTTCTAGAATAACCTTTGAGTCCATAACTTTCCAATTTATGAATATACTATCGTTTCGCTGTGATACCTTTGCTATCTGGCATCCAGGAGCTCCGACAGCAGCGGAGCAGCAGCTGTACGTCGTCTCCCAGCCGCCGGCGACTGAGGAGAATAAAACACGTTGAGGAGGCGACCGACTCAAAGAAAGAAAACTCAGCAGGAAAGAAAACTCAGACTAGCGTTTACCTCTGTGCCTGCGTAAACGGCCCCAGTGGAAGCTGCACTCCTCTCTGCGGACGCAGCTGCCGTTGACGTTGACCTTATACTCCGCGCCGCAGCGGCAGCATATCCTGCTGAACGCTGCAGGAAGATCAGCATAAACAGTTTAGCTGAAAGCGTGGTGCTGGTTTGAGACGGACGGCCGGCCGGCGTTTCCTCACGGTCTGGGCAGATCTTTCTCTCCGGCTGGTTGTAGAGGACGGCCTTGCCGGAGGCCTCGGCGTTCAGCCGCGGGTATCCGTGCTCCTGCAGCTGCTCCTCTGTCATCAGATAAGCCTGCAGCTTCCTGTACAGGTTGGCGCCTACACAAACAGCAGAGCAACAACTAAATCTATCACAGTCTCCTAAAACAAGATGAGACACAAATCTGACTTTTCCGGTATGCAACACATATCCAGAAATATCCACAGCTGGTTAGTAACATTTACTTGAGTGGCTTTTTTTTTAACTTACGCTGTACTTTTTACTTTTACTTCAGTAATTTTATTATGAAATATTTGTACTTCATAACATTTCTGGATTTTCTACCCACTGAATGAAAAACGAACATGTTTTAACCAAAACTTTGACCAGACAAAGACTCAAACCTGCAGCTTTTGTTGGAGTCTCATAAGTTTTTTACTGAAAGAAAATGATTTGGAAACATTTTTTTCTCCTAACTTTATTATTTTTTTGTTACTTATCTGAATTATTGTCATTTCCGTCCTTAAAATGCCAAAATTTCCACTTATTTTTGTCCACCTGATGATGTAACTTTTATATTTTAAATGATTGATGATTTGATCTATTAGTACTAGAGTAGACTCAAATACTTTTTTACTCTGACTTAAGAAATGTACTTTTTACTTTTACTCTTGTAAAAGTATGTTGAAGTAATGCTACTCTTACTTGAGCAAAAGTAAAAAGAAGCCAACCAAAAAATTCCTCAACTAGGAGTAAAAAAGCATTTGGTAAAAAAAGTCTACTCAAATTCTGAGTAACAGATAAAATTATAATTCATACATTGATATAGGTAACAAAAAATGACAAAATCGGGAAAGAGAAACTGTTTCGTAATCAGTTTCTTTCAATAAA
This sequence comes from Micropoecilia bifurca, assembly GCA_903067075.1. NCBI lineage: Eukaryota > Metazoa > Chordata > Actinopteri > Cyprinodontiformes > Poeciliidae > Micropoecilia > Micropoecilia bifurca. Next base: position 4,261 of record CAEGAF010043158.1, on the reverse strand, counting down.
AGAGCAAAAAGAAAACAAACTTCAAAAAAAAAACTTGGGGATCTGAAAAGGTTTAATTTAGTAATTTTCTTGTTATTTAGCTGGAGCGCCGTTAGCAAACGGTCATGAGTTGGTGACCCTCAGGTTGTCACATGGCAGCTTGAACAGACCTGCTACTGTGAAACTGCTTCTACACTGTAAGCAGCACTTCACAGGAAAAAAGTGGTTTTACTTTTTGTTTTTTTAGAGATATAATCAGTGTTTTCTGCGGCCAAGCATGTGATCAAGTGACACATTAAGAGCTGAATCCAGAAAAACACAAACACGAAGAGAGAAATGTGTCATCTGATCCTAAATGGAGGCCATGTGTTTTTGTGTTTTTTACCGGAGAGTTTCTCCTCCTGCTGTTTGCCCGACCGGTTGACGGTGAAGCTGGTTGTGGCTGCGAGACGACCTCCCAGAACCTCCTCATGCGACTGAGCCTTTCGCTTGGCTGCAAGCCCAGAATCCTCTGCAGAACATGCAAAACAGATCCACTGGCTGTCATTTCATTAATGATAAAACAGAGGAGCTGTACAACACGCAGATAGTCACTTCCTCACATTTCTTGTAACAAATCCGGATAAAATGTTTTCCTCGTCCACCATAAAAAAAAATCTGAAAATGTATTTACAACTGAACAATCGGAATGTTTCAATTGTTGATTTTTGTGTTTTTTATGACATGAAGCACTTTGCAGCTATGGAAATAAAATGTGATTTACAAACAACTCTGATGAACATAAATAATTTAAAAAACTAAGTTACATCAGATAATAAAATCAATAAAATAAAATCAATATTTTCCATTTCACTTCAGTCCATTCAAGTTCAAACTATGGCTGGGCGACTTGGCTTAAAAATAAAATCTCTAGCCGGATTTAAATACGTTTTTAGTTTTGCTTTTTATAAAAAATAGAAATTACAAATGACAGAAAGTAGTTTGAAAAAGTGCCTTTTATTTAAGTAATTCCTTTTGTTACTTGCATAAGTGTCAAGGCCAGACTACAATAATGTTTGTTTATTTATGAGAATGTAGTCATAATATTAGCAAAATAAAGGTGCAATTTTACTAGACGAAAGCCTTAAAATGATAAGTAAAAGGTAGTTTTTATGAGAAAAAGCTTTGTGTGGTTCTTTCTTTAAAACAGACACATTTGTTTGCTCAATCATTTCAAAGTCTTGATAAAATATTTCCTCATTTTTAATCTTGTAACAAAGTATAACTTCACAAGTTGCTCAACATTCCTCACTTTAATGTTTCACTAATTTAACATTTCTCATGAAATTAGTATTTTTTTCTCATGGTAGTAAGACTTTATTTTGGTAATATTATGACTTTATTCTCACATTATTTTGACTCTGTTATCTTAAAATATGAATGAATAATTTGCCGTACAGTTGACCTGAACTGAAAGTCCAAATAATTAGAGGCTGTAAAACATGCTTGTCAAACAAGATGGCGGCTCTGTGCTGACATCACTCTGAACTACGGAAACCCAACGGCTGCATTGGTAAAAAAAAAAAGATTAAATCCAGAAATTAAATCTTCAAGAAACAAAAATTATTTATTAATCAGACTTAGTTCAAACATAACATTTATTATAGTGAATCTGACATTTGCCGCTTAGCATCTTTCAGATGAAGCCATAGTTTCCTAACAGGCTTAAAAGGTAACAGTCAGGGGAAGAGTACAAATACTATATTCGTTATTAAATACAATGGAGAAAGTACTCAACTTGAATGTATTTTATTGAGTTTTAATGCAAGAAACCATTTCCTTTCGCTGCTTTTGAAGCTGCATGTTATGTTGTGAATTGATTCTTAGATTTATTATAAAGCAAATATATCAAAATAGAAGTGGAAAAAATGAAATGATCAACTATAGCCTGTTTTCATTAAACCACAACCGGATTTAAACTTTATAGATGGAAGTTGAGACAACATACTTTTGACAGGCGACGAACATGAGCTGCTTTTGCCCCGAAGCTTCTTCAGCGTGTTGACGGCAACGTTGAGGTAGATGTTTTTACTGCTACTGCGCTCGTACACCAGCTTCTCCTCATCCAGGGCCTGAAACAACCATCACAACCATCTGTAAGTGAAAACGCCAACCAAACATCCACCACAATCAGCCCAACGAGCAGTTCTGTTAATAAACGACACAAACCGACTCTAGCAGAGCACAAAGAAGAGAAAATGTTCACACCATCTGAAATGCAGCCTCCTCTGACGGGCAAAACTTGACACATTCGTCTATGAACGTGTTGAGGTAGCGCTGGCGGATGTTGGTAGGAACCTTCGCACCGAACTCAGTGGGGATGACCGGACGCCTCATGGAGGAGCTCTGGGGAAAAAAGACAAACATGCAGAGAAGAGAGTCACGTAAAAAAATCTGAATGAACACACTGTTTCTTTAAACCTTTAGAAGACTTTAAGGGACATTCACACCAGCTCTGTGTAGTCCGCTTTAATCCAACTATAGCGTGTTTGCCTAAAAAATCTGGTTTGCTTAAAGAGGTGTGAATGCGCCAACCAAATCCGACACGAACCACATTACTGCCTATACTGCAAAAACATAAAATCTTACCAAGCATTTGGCTCTAGTTTCTAGTACAAATATCTTATTATTACACTTAAAATAAGACAAACTAGCTTACAAGTAACTTTTCAGCAAGAAATAGGAGCTTGTCTTAAGTCAGTAATTCCTTAATTTTGATGAGAAAATACTTGTTCCACTGGCAGATTAGTTCAGATATTTCACATTAAACTAAAATAGTCTCCCAGTGGAACTGGTACTAGTTGGAGATCGCTCCAAAAGCAGGATACTGAGGGCATTCTGGGTAATTACAATAAAAACAAACACGTGAGTTGAGCCTTAGCAGAAGAAATGGTTTGTGGTCCTACAACTACTAAAATCTGGCACAACTTCATTTATATTCTGTGAAGAACACTGCAAAAAAACAAAATCTGAAAGTATTTTGTATAGTTTTTGTGCAATATATCATAAAACTAACTTAAAAGTAGCTTTTCAGCAAGCTAGAAGAGCTTTTTCTAAGTAAATAATTTCTTATTATTGAAAAAGTAATAGTTCCACTGGCAGATTATTTCACTTAAATCAATACATTTTCCCCATGTTAAAAGAAAAATAACATATCAGTGACACTAATACTTTTTAAATCAATATTAAGGAATTATTGACTAAAAAAAATCTATTTCTAGCCAAAAAGTTACTAGAAAGTTAGTTTTGTCTTATTTCAAGAGTACTAAGATATTTGTACTAGAAACTATAGAAAAATACTTTTGTGTTTTTGCAAAGGAGGTTGCGCTCAGTTTCTTGTTAAGAGGTTTTTGTGTCGTTTCCTTCATTAGTTCTTGCTACAGCGCCACCACAGGCAAGGGAGTGGACAGGTTTTTGAAATAGTTTGGTTTGTCTGACAGTGCAGTGTGAAAGCAAACTGTACCATCTGAAAATGGAACAAATGTTGCAACTTTGGTCCCTAATCAGTCTACCTGAGATTTCTAGCACTGTGCAGAAATAAAAAACACAAGAGGCACTAGATATCCATAAGATTATTTTAACGCCTGACATGAATAGTTAAAAACCACCTTCATGGTGGGGGTGTGTGCCGTCCTCTTCTGCGCCACCGTAGACGAGGTTTTGGACAGAATGCCAGCTGTGGTTTGGCTCTTCACCCCCTGCGGAGTCTCACTGGCAGCTGGTTTCGCATGTGCTGGACCTGCTGGGACAAACACCAACATTTGACCAATTATAGAGCCAAGCACAAACTTCCAACCAGAGCCGGGGGAGCGTCCTACTCGTCTTGGTGGAGGTTATCTGAGGATTGGGCCGGTGAGCGATTCTCTTCTTCTCCCCGGCGAAGCCGGAGGTCGAGCGCTGTGAGGCGGCTTTGACTGATGCTGAAAGCCTGGCGGCTTGCTGCTGCGCCAGCTGCATACGCTGGAAGCAGACCTCCTGCGGAGTGGGCCGCTTGTATGGCCGGACCACCGTCTTCGAAGGTGCATCGGTCTGGAAAGTAACAACAAAAATATAGGTATTATGAAAGTATGTGAACACGTCACTGAAAAACACAGAATTTACCGCATTTTCCGCACTATAAGGCGCACCGGATTATAAGGCGCACCTTCAATGAAAGGCCTATTTTGAAACTTTTTTCATATATAAGGCGCACCGCATTATAAGGCGCATAGAATAGACGCCACAGTTATGTTGCCACCCGTCC
>CAEGAF010043146.1:0-29076 GCA_903067075.1 Micropoecilia bifurca | reverse complement strand
ACACACACACACACACACACACACACACACACACACACACACACACACACACACACACACACACACACACACACACAAACTTGTACTCAAATACTGAGTCCCCCAGCCTCCTATTATAAGGCTGAGTGGAGAGGAGGAATGGCTGCATGTGTGTCTGCTTCTAGCTGGATGTGTTAGCGCGTTTAGTTGGTGGTTGAAGTTTATCTGTCTCTGTGGTTCTTTATATTTGTCTCCAAAAAGTTGGAGTTTCCAAACATCACATGCAACGAACGGTATCTCATCCAGTACAAAATAAGCTCAGAAATTGTGCTCAAGTTAAAGTGACTTCCATTATACTAATTTATGTTTGTCCTTTTCTTATTTCAGCTGCATAACCATATTGGCTACGTGTAGATTGGGTCTGGTAAAAGCTCTGATTCCACTTTTATAGTGTTTCCTCCCCCATATGCCTCCTGAAAAATGATGTTACAGGGAAAAGACTAACCTGCAGAAATCAGCACGCATGAATCAAAAGAATAGCTCATTAACAGGTCATGTATTTCAATCATTAGATTCAACAGTATTGGATTAGGAATCCATTTAAAGTTGCACTCCAGTGGCTTGCTAACACTGGGGTTGGAGACCTGTGATGTAAAACATGGAGGACAGTGGCAGTTTAGGGTTAACGTTGGACACTTCAGTCCAAAGTGATTCATTTTGAATTAAAAATATTAAAAAGTTGCTCAGCGTCACCATGACACTTGAAAATGGGAGGTCCGACATTTGTTTTTGTGCCATACAAATAGGACTTGGCATTTAAAGTTTACATTCTTAACATTTACATAATCATGCCAAGTCATTGACAGGCTTTGATGTCCACTTCACTCTATGTTGGTTAGGCTGTTGAATCATCCAAACTCCTTCTTTTTTTGTTTGTGTATTTTGGTTCTTGGTAAACCAAAAATGTGTGTGTGTTTACACTAGTAACGTCCTTCTCCTTACCCTCCAATGGAAATCATTTGCTTCTTTTCCTGCCTCCTCCCTTTTCCTCCTCTCTTCCCTGACAATGACACTGTGTTTGTTTAAAAGTTTTTCAAAAAGGAATTTCTCTCATGGTTAGTTAAGCTTTGGATGCCAATGATGGATGTAGTCATCAGACTTTAAATTAGGATCAAATGCTTCTGGTGATTTTGTGAATTAGGACAGTTGCCCAGGCAGCATTAGAAGGGGTGGTGGAAGAAAGCTCAAGATAAAACTATAACTTATCTCTCAATGGCATTTTCTATTGCTTTTAATACCTGTGCTGCCAATTGGGAGTTGTCACCTTTTACTTGCAGCTGCTGGAAAGAAAGATGATTTTACATGCTTTCTGCCAAAGTGCAATGCATTTTACCCTGCCCCAGAATTGAACATTTTCCTCTTTTTTGATTGTTTAGGGGACATAAGAAGGAGGGGCATTTGCTATTCATGGAAGAATATGACCATCTGTCTCCAGACAAAGGAAATGAGATAAATAATTAAGTGAATACAAATGTAGAGCTTTGTAGCCTTTTATTCATGAATTATACTCGTATGAAAACACACATGTAAAACAGCCCATCACTCATTGCCAATGCAGTTGATTCCCCACCAACTCCTATTCCACACCACATCCCACAGCCACATGCACGACTGGCACACAAAAACGGCGGCTGGCTTCCTGTTGGTGGAGAGAGGTTGTTTTTATTGTAGCTCTATTTTGGCAGACGAGACTAATTCCACTACTGTCTGGCTCTATGTTTTTGAGTGTGTGTGTCTGAGTTTCACACATGTGCCTTTAATTTTGTTTGGGTCTCTGCCTCCACAGCTTCAAAGTGTTATTGGGAGGCTGTTTCTGAAGTCAGATTGCATAAGCTTGTCCGGCATAATTGCCACATTGACAGAGTTTGATGCGTGACACAGAAGACAGACAGTAGTTGTGATCGTTATATTTATGAGTTTCTTAATCTACAGCCATGTAATGTTTTTAACCCACCTATAAGCTTAAAGGAATGCTATAAAATTGACACAGGTCAGTGAATATATTGACTTGTGTCCAGTGAGGATGCTCACTCGACAGGAAACACTGGATGAATTATTATTTTCATCAAATATGAACATAAACAGCTCTTCTGCAGAGCTCAGCCCCTTTCAGTAGCTTCATTTATAAGGTCACTTGCCTGGTCACTTGTTGTACAACATAAATGACAAATCTCTCATTTGGTTACATAATTAGTTCATGATCAGATTTAGTTAATACTCTACTCAGTAATCGGTGGAAAAGATTATCTAATTAGCATTACAGCAATCAAAGACTTCCTATGATCGCTGACCAGCTTTTGCCTCGCAACATTGTTTTATTCTGTTTGTCATATAGCTAGAGATGGTTCATGTCACTCTGACACTTTCTGTGATGTCTTACTTAGGAATTATAGGAACAGCACTACTTCAGTTCTTAAGCAGTGCATTTAAAAACTTTTTAAATGCTTGGTGTAACTTAGTGTAGTATATCTAAAGAATGTAATATACTGCCATTTAAATAAATGGATCAATTGGGCTGGTTTCTCAGAAGACTAGCATTCGGCTCATGAAAGAACACGGAGTCTGAATCTTCACACATATAAGTGTAATCCTTTCTTATAGCTCTAGGCCTGGACATTTAGCTCGCCATCTTCTGGCCAGATCCGCCGTTTGTTCTACATATAACTGACATCTCTCCTGGCTGGTCTGGTGGTAGTCAGCTCTTATGGTGTCATTATAGTTAAATGATTTTTGTAAAATAAGGCGAAGAATATAAAGAACGACGCTCGACAAACCTTTAGCTCTGCTCCCCTCAAAGCATCTAGTATTCAAACTTCCTGCTCCAATTAATGTAGCCAGCTGATAGGCTGCAATGCTACACGTGACCTTGGAAACTGAGCAGTGATTGGTTGCTTCGTAGTCTCGTGAGAGCGACACCATTATCAGGATTATCATGTGATTTGATAAAGAGTTGGAGAAACCAGAGAAAATTAGTAGGTGAAAACTAGAAATTTACACCCGGGTTACATTGGCCTGTGTCAATGCTCAACATTGGACTTCTAAAAAGTGTTCAGATGAGTAGGGATGCACTGATCAATTGACTACGATTTTCTTAATTTTGGGAGATCGGCCGATACTTACATGTGAAGATGATGTTATTCACTTATCTTATCCACCTTGACAAAGGTGTAAAAATCAACCACTGTCTTGTTTTTCTCTGCCATCAGAGGGTTGACTGACAGATCCACCCACCAGGTCATGTCTGCACATGTGCAGCTAACAATAGCAAGACCTCTGTTGCCAACTCAGCGATTTTCTTGCTATAAGTAGCAACATTTCAGACCAAAAAACTGCAAGTTCTTACATGTTCAGTACAAGCATGTGAATCGCTTCTTGCTCCAAAATGTCTTGCAAATAATTTATTTCCTGACTCCACTGTTTTCTTCTTTTAAAATAGTTTCTGAATTGATTGGCCTTAAAACTTAAAAACTTGGCCTTAAAATCACACAGAATGAGGTTGTCTGTGTGCCGTTACTGCATGAAATAAGCTGCAGTGATGAAAGTTGAGAGGCTGGCATGAATAAAGGAAGAGCCAAGAGGCCTGTTCAGTTAATGTTTGTTTAAAGAGACTCACTGTCCCTTGTAATTCACATTGGTTTTTTTTAGATTGATCATTGTGTTAAAAAAATTGATTTTCAGTTAACTTCAAATTTAGGTGATATAAAACACATAGTTAGGGTTAGTATAGCAGACATGGATAAAGACTGAACGTTTGACTTGGATTGAGTTTTTATTCTTATCATAGAAATAGTGATCCACCTGATATGATCAGTTCATATAATCAAACAATAAAATTTTAGAGGTGTGGTCAGTCAAATAACCACACGCTCTCAGCCAACTGTCTGCTTTTCTCATGGGCTGGCTTTAAACTAATACACCTTGAGCTATTCCATGATTTATTACACAACAACCACAAACTTTGATGTATTCCATCAAGTTTTAGTGTAGTAGAATAACACAGATTAGTTAATAAATGGAGAATAAATTACATACAAAATTCTCAAAGTTTCTGACAAATAAGATCAAAACATTCTCTATTTGCTCTCCTACCCCAAATAAAATTCAGTCCAACTAGTCTCCTCAAACCTCTCACTGAACACTGTTCAAGTCATCATCTAAACATGGAAAGATAAATAAACTGTCAAGATCATTAATCAGAGAAGCAACCAAAAGGCTAATGGTAACTGTAGCTCCTTTGGGTGAATCTGGACAACTATTAATTTTGCATTCCACAAATCTAACCTTTTATTTGAAAATGGCATGAAGAAAGCCACTGCTGAAAGAAAACTATAAGGACTCCTGTTTAAAGTTTACCACAATTAATGTAGGAGCACAGAGAAAAGGTGAGAAAAATATTATGTAACTTTTATGTAAGAATTACCTAATCACAAACATATTAAGTTTAATAGTTGCCCTGTGGCAAGTTCTATTAATGCTACAGTACTATAATATAGTGTAAGAATAATAATAAGATAGCTTAAGCTTCAGTACAACTATAGCTTCTTGCATGGATTAAAAGGAAATAATAGTACAGCATTCACCTCTAAATGACTGATGACACGTGGGTTATGCTGATTTCTGTAGCCAAATACTGCGGTTTTTTACTTTTGTTATAATGACACAGAGACCCAGGGGACTCTTCAAGCAACAAACGGAAGAATAATCTGTGATCTGAAACAACACGTTGTCTGAACTTCATTTACAATTTGTAGATTCAATTTGACTGAGTTTAAGAGTTATTCTGTATATACATTTCATACCGTTGTCCTCCGTAGTACAGAATTGTGTATCTGGAGTTTTTGCTTCTGTCAACAATTCATTGTCTGAATTAAGGCCTTGAAATAAACACTCCCACTCATTGCAGATGTATATACTAACAAGCTCAGCATCTCAGACGCAGGCTCAGAGGCAGACACAACACAAACATTTCTCTGTAATTTCAAGGGGAGACTTTGAGACGACAATTATTTTCCTTTTTTGTTTGCTTTATTACCACTGCGTTTTTCTCAGATGTTTGCAAAAGCTGAATGTTGGGAATTGGCTCCAGATGTGTTGAAGGCTATGCACATTAATGCTGCGTTCTTCACCTCTCATTTAGTTTAAATGAGAGGTTAGTTTAAGACATAATGGTTGAATTTATTCTTATCTGTTTGTAAGAAAAATCAAAATTCCTTTCACTAGTTTCTCATGAATTTTTTGCGAGTGGCCCACTGTGAGAATCTATAGTTCACAGTTATAGTTCATATAACTACAGAAATGAATCTTTACAGACTTTTTTTTCACCACTGACAGATTTTGATCCAGTCTTCACCCTCATCCTGCAGCCCAACCTGTGTGCCCTAAAGCACAAGCATTCAGAAGTAGCCTTACCCGAAGCATCGACACATCGTACAGTTTTCAGCCAGTGAAGAACCAACCAGCTCCTGAAACAACCCACAGGCCTTTCAGCTGGAAGCCAAAGAAAGACGGACAGTACAGTGCACTAGAGAGTCTGACTAACGGGGGAGTCATGTTGATCATCTTAGCCTTCATCATCCTCTTTCACCTGGCTTCAGCCATCTTGCTGTTTGTTGCTACAATTCACAATGTAAGCACAGAATAAGGATCTATCTATGTCTTCCACACGCAGCGTTTCAAGATGTGCTTTTTAATCTTGTCAACCTATCCCTCCCTGATAAAGGCATGGTGGGTGGTGTCAACTTCTGGTCGTGCAGTAATCTATACGGACTTGTGGTACACCTGTAACAGCACCTGCTACATTGTGGAGAACAGCCACTCTACTGAAGCCGGTAATATGAAATACCAACTCTGTGTTCCTAACACATTTAAAGCTCATTTTCACTTTTTTTCTCTCCTCTCCCCCCTCAGTTTATCTACAGGCAGTTCAGGCTACGATCATCCTGGCAACCATTTTGTGCTGCGTCAGCTTCTTTGTCTTCATGCTTCAGCTGTTCAGCATCAAACAGGGAGAGAGATTCGTTTTCACCGCTGTTATCCAGTTGCTTGCCTGTACGTAAAACACATGCGCTATCACTTTGCCAACATGATGTTGTCGACTGCAAACCTTTACCACGGTTGGTTGTTGCTACCAAATAAAACCAGAGGTGGAACAAGATCCACTTCTTGACACTAAATGAAATCTAGTACAGTCAGTAAATATTGGTGTTAAATTTATAGAATAGAATCCACTTGTGTGAAATGTATACTTTAGTATTTCATGTGAATACCTTACCAATGCACATGCAGTTATGCAAAATGTTAAGATGTACAGAATAATTTTGTAAAAAAGAAGGGACATTTGCTGTTAACCTTAAATAAAAAAGTAACACGATGTGTTCTTAGTTACTTAAATAAAAGTAATCTGGGTATTATTTAACACTTCAAAACTACATACTTGATTTACTTGAACATTCAGTGACGTCCCTGCTAGCTGACTTGTAACTTTTTACTTTTTGTCTCTTCCTTCCAGCTCTATGTGTGATGATCTCTGCGTCCATCTACACAGCCGAGAACAAGAACTTCCATGCAGCCAGTCTCAAACAGGGCTCCTACGGTTCCTCTTACATCGTGGCATGGGTTAGCTTTCCCATGACTCTCATCAGCGGCTTCATGTACCTGGTGCTCAGGAAACGTACATAGATGTGACAGGGCAAGTAACAACATAGATAGGATTTTTGGATGTTCATGCATAACAACAAAGGGGCATTTTCACATTTTCTCTCCATCAGGTTTTTAGTATTTTTATCTGGAACTTAATCCCTGTCAGCAGCTTTTGCTAACACATTGTCTTCTTTATTTTTTTATTTTTTTGCCAACCAATTCCATCAATTTTCACAAGAAGAAAAGTGTAAAAATTCCTTTGACTGTGATGAAAGGGTTTACCAAAGGGCCCGTATTTTCAGTAAACTCCAACGTTTTTGTGTACATATTTGAAGTGTATGTTTAATTCAGTTTAGGTTTTAGCAGTAGAAATACATAAAATATATTACTCAAAGCATAAAAGAAGTGTAGTGAAGTCATAGCGAAAGTGTCACATGTAGGATTTTGACGCTTGGTTTGTATTCTTTTTATGCTAATTTGTGATTTCTTAAAGAAAGAGGAACCAGTGATGTAGTGTGTTATTTGGGATTAAAATTGAATGAAACAGACAAACTTGAAATATGAATGAAGATTTTCTTTGTTACTGACTTTTGTCATAGCTTCTCTGAGAAGCTATTTATTGTTATAAACCACTGCTTATTTTGTATTTTTAAAATACTGAAGATGTTTGAAGTAAGAAACGTTTGTCGGTTCTTCCCCTCTGGTCAAGCTATTTCCCTTTCAGAACAATATATTTCATTTATGCTTATTAACTGATATGTGTATCAATCTTGGGATTGATGTTTATGCTTGAACATTTAAAGAAAGCAAATTTGAAATTTATTGAAGATGCTCAAATTGGCCCTCAGTGATTCATTGTGCTAATTTGTAATAGAGTTTAGACCACATAATCTATGGAAGACTAAAATAAAGAGGCCTGGGAGAATGGACATGCAAATGATTATGATCTCCTGTCTCTAGCTGATACTTGAAAATGGATGGAACAATATGTTGTAGGGCAAGAATGTGAATTCATTGTTTCATTTCTAAAGATTTGTTAAAATTACAGCAAATCTCAACACTAAACAAATTTTTTTTTTGTTTTGTTTTTCATCTAAAAATCATAAACCTTAATCAGATGTCTTACTTGTACCAACATTTGGCCTGCCTTTGTCATGAATTGTCTCTCATTAGAACCACCATAAAAATACACAATTTCTTTCACCAGATGAAGCTTTTTTGAAGTATTAACTTAAGTCGCTTGAGCATTTCATATTTAACTTTTTAAGAGCTTATGTTAAACACAATTGTCAGTGTATAAAGTTTTCTTTTTCTGTTTCCTGTACATGTGTAGTGCTGCAGAGCACTGTTTGCTGTTTTTATTCTGGTTTGTTTTTCATGTGGTTGTTTTTGACCTCAGTGGCAACATCTCTATGATCTAATGGACATCATGTTGTGTTTTTACGTATCACATAAAACTCTAGTGACACCCAGTGGACAGTTTGGGAACCGCAACATTGTTTTTAAGGATACAGATATTTGCCCTTTCATCTTTTGAATATAAATTTTAATAAATGTTAATATTAATTCATATTAAGTATTGATATGTTTCTGCATTTTTTCTTGTTCTTTGCTTTCCTCCTGACCTACATTAAAACTACAAGCAAAAGTGACAAAATGGAAGCAGGATTACAATTTTTTGTTAGCAATAAGAAAATGACTGCAACTGTTTCTAACTCAACCAGTTACTACTACTACTACTACTAATAATAAAAGATTTTCAGAAAAGGGCAAAAAACACTGGTTCATATGTTTTTCAGATGTTTATGTCTAGCTTAGATTCAGGGAAGCCGTCTAAAGCTTCTGGATTTTGTAGAATCCATTGGATTTCATCTAGATCAGGGGTGCCCAAACTTTTTGAGAGCAAGATCTACTTTTTCTCTCTCCAGCCGCCTGAGATTTGCCTCATGACACAAAGACATACAAATTGCAAATTAAACTCTATTGACTTATTTTACATGCGAATACATCAGCTATAGCAGCTATACATCAGTTATAGCAGAAATAATAAAGTGACAGAAAACCTAACCCAGTTTCTTCCTTAGTGAGACAGGGAGGAGGTTACTGGTTTCTCAGTCAGAAGCTGGTTGCAAACCTGACGCCAGTAGGTCTGTCAGTCAGTCATGGTGGATCTGAAATTTAGTTTGATGACCTCGATATGGGAAACTACAGACTGATAGGAGGAACCAAAGAACCCAGTAAAGGTAAAGGTAAATCATCTGAAGTCACTTCAGAAGTTAAAGTTATAATTAATTTAATTTCACATAATTATCTCAGTAGAATTTGTTAAAACTTAATGAAATATATTTGTCCTATTTTCTGTTTGTTGTGACGTATGCTCACAAATGAACGAGGTAATTAGTCCAAGTTTGTCGTTTATTGTACGTTCAAAAACTACAGCAGGTGTGATGAGACACAGCAAAGGTAAACAATCCGAAAAGACGATCAACTCAAGACCACTCTCTCTACCAGTAATATTTTTTGTATTTTTCTTGTCATAAATTTTTATTTTATTTATTTCTATTTTATTTTTATTTAAAAATCTGAAAACGTTTTGTTAAGCTGAACTGAGAAAAAAGGGTCTTTTGGCATCATCGTTTTATACTCCAGTCCAGTAGGTGGCAGCCACACATTGTGCTGTTGATTTGCTAGCTGCTAAAAGAAGAAGAAGAAGAAAAAAAAACAAAGGAACGACGATCTGAGGTGTTCTTCAGGTATTGCTACTTTTAGTAAACTATTTGACTATTAATTTTTAATTTTACTTGTACTTAAGGTAGAAAGAGCAACTTTGAAGCTATCGTACTTTTCTAAAAACATCTTCCCCACCGTACCGGAAATGTACGAATACAAGGAAAACACATCAGCCGTTGTTGCCAGTTAATGTTATTTTGTGCCCACATCATCTAACACACAAGCTTGAAGCATCATTATTTTACCCATATTAAGAGTCTGAAAGGGTTACACTGAAATGAAAATAGAGATTCGACTGTAAGTGAATGTGTTTATTATGCATCAAAAAGTTTCTTTAAGCACGTGTGTAAAGAGCTACGCTATATTTCTAAGACCCCGTTGTTCTGGAACGTTCCTTCCTTGCAAAAATGCTTCAGAAAATTGTGACTCCGTGTACCGCCTGACTAATATTGTCTCTTACTAAACCTTAAAACCTGCCTTTATCGTTGATGCTGCTGCTTGAAGAAAGATTTAAAATATTTTATTGGCGAATCATGCAGTCATCAGAACAACAAAACAAGAACTCAAAACGTCAGAGATATCAGTCTTATGATTATAAATGAATTTCAGTTTTTGAATTGAATCACACTGGGCTGCATAGCGGCGCTGACATTTACCTCCAGCGTTACAGGTGGGAAGTAAAGAGGCCTGGCCATGTGACCTTTCACACCAGATGCATGAAATTGATATTGCTTAGAGTAGAGACTCTACTATTTTATTTTAAAACTTCAGTTAGTTGCCAAAAGTCAAAAACAATTCTTTTAGAGCTTCTGGAAGTTAGAAAAAAAAGAAAGTCTGGCAACAATTGTTGCCGGTGGGGATTAAATGGGCGAGGGACCAAATCTGTAGTTAAAAATTTGAGTGGAAAACTTCTGTTTTTTTAAGAACAGACATCAAGTGCAACATTAGACAACAAGATGGGACTAGGGAGGGATCCTTGGGGAATGCCATGTGTAAGTGAACGATAGACAAATGGAACTTTTTATGTTGCACTGCAGTCTGAAAAAGGATTTGGAAACATTCTTTTTTTATCAACCTGTTCATAATTTCTTTACTGCTTGTCAGTTCTTCAATGTCGTATGTTGCTTTCTGGTATTTGACTTTCTCTCACAGTGGTGTTGCACATAGTACTGAGGGGTCTGCTCCACTGTGATGCAATGCTTCTTGCTTTACTGTTTTTGTTGGTAAACACAGATAAAGGCAAACTTGGCTAATCTCTAATGGTTTTTCTTTACTTTTTGTTTCCTTGAGAAGAACAGAGACATTTCCTCCTGTGTCTGGACCAGCTGAAGCCGGCAATATGAGGCTAATGATCTCCCAATCAGAAGTAAGAATATACCTGATATCTCTAGACACATCGCATGTGCAAGATATTTGAAAATGTTCAAACGCAAATGGAATGAATTTGCATCCCTAATGACATTCTGTGTTTGTACAGGTGCAAGCTCTGATTGAGCAGGAGGCCCTTAAAGCTGTGGCAAATAAGGAAAGGCAGATTGACAGTATGATACAGCGCATTCAAGACACAAATGATGAAGCCAGCTTCGAAGTATCCATTCAGAAACTAGAGGTGGGGGGAACACAAGAATAGAGAACATGTGTGGCATAAACTAAGTACAGCATGCCGGGAAAATAACCTCTAACCAGTTGTGAAGCAAGACAGTGGACCTGTCATGGCTTGATTATGATATTATTAGTGTATTAGCAGGTGCTTAAAGTAAATGAGACATTTGCAAAAGAGCAAAAAAAAAAAAGGAGCTGATTTTACTGAACGCTTTTGTTTCTTTCGTCGTCAGAGTCGAATCGATGCCATAGCGAGGAGAGCGGAGGTGGCTCTCTCCTACTTAGCATGTATTCCGAGACAGGTTGGTACAATCTCACAGTCTCCTCTGTTTATGGGTAACTTGTAATATTTTAACAATAACGCCACTATATCCCAAAATTGAATCTTAATTTTCAACATCCTTGTAGAGTTCTCTGTCCTGCGCTGGTGAAGCTGACGTCCTCAGGTACGTTTCAGCTCATTTAGCGCTTCGTCAGTAATGACCCTGAATTTGTGTGCGACTTGTTTTCAAGGTGGAAATAATGAGGTTTGCTGTGAACTTTGTAGGAAAGGCCCAGAGCGTGATCCTTTGGAAGCGCCGTCACAGAGTAAGAGCTCATTCGACAAAATTGCTTTGGTATCCAGATTTACATTGCTTTTTTTTTATTTCGGGTGCTTGTTTCCTTTGAACCACAGCAGCCACAACGAGAACAAAGCGTGAAGCGGAAAGTGGGGAGCTTCGCAAAATGATGGTAAATATAGAGCAATTTATCCCTTATTAGTAAATCAGTCTGTTTAGTTTTGAACAATCTAATACACAGTTTCCATGAAGGATCAGTGCATCGGCTCAGATTTGATTTAAAAAACCTGCACATTGGGGTAGAATTAAAATTTAATGATGTTTTGTGTTTTTTTATTGCAATGACAATAAAATTGTTGGTAATAAAGGTTTTAGTATTTTGTCTTTTTAGCCATAAATCAACCAGTTTAATCATTTGAATCCTAACAAAGTGGAGAACATCTTCAGAGTGAAACATGTATATTATCCAATAAGCTACACTGTTACATTAAGTGCTGCTACTTTACTGCTAACCAGCATTAAGTGAATTCATATTTTGAAATGGACATGCAGCA
Organism: Micropoecilia bifurca; assembly: GCA_903067075.1. Lineage (NCBI taxonomy): Eukaryota > Metazoa > Chordata > Actinopteri > Cyprinodontiformes > Poeciliidae > Micropoecilia > Micropoecilia bifurca. Next base: position 16,952 of record CAEGAF010043146.1, on the reverse strand, counting down.
TTTACTGACAGTTTCAGGAGGAAAAATGTTTCATAAAAAATATATTTGATTATGTTTTGACTTTCTGTTCATAAATGAATATACAATTTTTTCTCAATAGGTAATAAAAAATACACTACTACCCATATTTGCTATAAAACTTAATTCCTCTCCTTACTCAAATTATTATAGTTTGATGTAAAAATTAGTTTGATTACACATTGTAAAAAATACAATATCAGCAGCTGTGATTGCCAGAATTAGGTTGATTTTATATGGTAAAATTATAGACGTAAATTCCTGTAAATTAGAGACTTTTTATTTTTTTGACAGTGCAAGCAGCAAATAGCCAGATATCATTTTGTCAAATAATTGCTGTTTGACTCATAATAAAGCAGCTTCTCATTGGTTTGTTTTGTTCAGGAGACAACAAGAAAGGCACTGACGAATTTTCGTGCAGACAATGAGAGTAAGTTCATCTCACAGCAGCAAATATTTCAGTCTTTAAGGCGAAAATAGAATTTTTGGTATTTAGTTTTTAGAAAAAAATATGGTTTGCGTGCATTTTTAACTATTCAAAAATATCTTCAAATATAATATGTGTACTAATTACAATATTTTGATTTTGTGTCCTGCCTCTTCTGATTTGTGCGAAGTGCTGACCACTGCCATGGCGAATTTAGAGGACCCTCCTCCGGTTCTGACGCCTCGGTCTTCTCCTGTTCCTAAGGTGAAATGATATTTTTGTTTTTTAAACATACTGATCATAGTGTGGCTAACTATGCAGAAGCTGAATCAACTTCCTTTTAAGTACAGCATGAATTTACCCACTGACATATTTTCCTTCATAGGAAAGAAAAGTGGGACAAAAAAGTCAGTGGTCAAGTAATGAAGGTAAGTTGCTCTGCAGATATTTGAATACACCAGATAAATCGATTTTTATGACTGGCCATAAATGTTGTGGGATTCTCACAAACCCACACATACTCTCCACGGCACTGATTTGATCAATCACAACTAGTCCCAACATTTACAGTTGATCCATTTTTCTTTTACACCACCATGTTTTGTATTTGTGACGGATTAGCTGGAATACAGCGTAAAACAAATCTTAAACAACAGTAGATCCTCCTGTCCTGAGTCATACACACACAGTGACTTTCAAAAGTATTCACACCCCTTTTTCATATGTTGTCACATTAAACCATGAACATAAATACGTACGTCTCACTTCAATTTATTGAGACAGACACAAAGTGGCATACAGTTGTGAATTTGAAGGAGAATTACACAATACAAAGCTTTTGTTTTGCAAATAAAAAACCGTAAAGTGTGGTGTGCAAACGTTTTCCAATTGATGAGATTCAATTGAATCATTTGAATAGAAACCAAGCCTGTTTGTTGTCATTGCCTCCTGATGTTTCTCCGTATTTATCTTAACAGATTTATGTGAGAAACCTCCACCGCCGCCGTGTCTTAGTCCCTGTGACTATAAGGTAGGATTGGAGTCTGCTTACTTGTTAACATTTACTTTCTTTGTAAGAGATTTTTTTTAAATACTTACACTGTGGTTATTATAAAATTGACAGAAGATTAAATTTCATCACCCATAGCTATTGTTCTTATGTCACCCTGTTTGTTTCTCTGGATGCATTAATGATTGACTTCAGTCATTTTGCAAAACAACAAGTGGACATCTATCTACTACTGCAAGAAGCAAATTTAATGCTTCTTTTTTCAGCTCATACAAGCAATTTAAGAAAATAAACAGCTTAATCTTTGCGTTTTTTTGACATTGAAACAGATAACGATACTCGTCCATGTGGACTGCTTCAATTTCCACGAGTTTGAAAATGTCTATTTTGGAGTGGGCCGTATTTCTTGGTCAGTTTTTCAACATTAGGAATGATTTGCTTTCACTGAAGGTTAGCATTTTGGATCAGTTAATGAAAACTTGGGCACAGTTGGTGCTCCAGCATAGAGACCTAAAACACTTCGAAACTAGTTGTGAAACAGAAGCAACTGTTGAAAGCCCTGTTAAAAGATGTGGACTATGTTTTGATTTTGGATAAAACTTCCAGGAAGAGTTGCCACATGTTCAATGCAAATTTTGCTCTAAGCCTATCTGTGGATATGCAGAGGGTGATTCTGCTTGATAACAGCCATTTAAATGAGTAGATCTGTTTTTATATCACTCTGTAAGCAAAGTTCTGCCCAGATGGGTGAAAAGCAGGAAGTCAATTTAAATCTGCACACCAAATTCTTTTATGGTTCTGTTAAAAAAAATTAAAAAAATGAACATGTTTGTGTCAGTATCACCTTAATACCTGAGTAACACAGGAATTGTAAGGATCTTGCTGACACTGTAAATGTTAATGCAACTGACAAATCAACCACACATTTTCCATAAGATTTTATTTTGTTTTTATTTAATGTTATTTGTTCCTTTTGATTTGTCAAATTCAGAAGATTGCCAGTATAAAAACCGAGCCAGCAAATTCCCGCAACGAGAATCAAGACTACTCCGATGAGCCAGTGATTAAGCGGTTAAAAAAAGAAGCTTCCTCTCCTGGCCACAGCAGCAGCCCAACACCCAACGATTTGCAACGCATGGAGTCGACAGAGGTTAGTCCAAACAGTCTGGCTGCATGAAACCTGCTTCGTAGTACATCGCTTGTACCAGTACGACGCTTGACTGGAAGACAAAGAACGTTCTGCAAATCTCATCACGTCTCTTTGAACCCCCCGCCCCCCCGCCCCATCCTCCATCAATAGGATATGTTCATCTATCCGCCTCTTCCCAACAACCCCTTCCCGGCCGTCCTGAAGGCGGAAGCGGCTTCGTATAAGATGCCTCCGAAAGTAGACGTAAACCTGGCCTTCATCAGGAACCCGACTCGAGTCTCCGTCCTCTGGAACGTGGAGGACGAAGATCCCCAATTGCCACCGATGGAAAGCTACACGTAAGAGACGGCGCCGGGAAAAAAAGAATAACCCTGGCTGTTATTAAAACACATTGAAAATATTGTGAAGGAGAAGAGTTTAATGTTGCACGTTCCTCTCTCTCTCTCTATGCTGCAGCATCCTGCTGGCGATGGAGACCTATAAAGGGAGCGGCGTCTTCCTCAAGTGGGATACTTACGACAAGCTGCAGGCCAAGTCTCTGCCCATGTGCGCTCTGATCAATAAGTTCAAGCGTGGGCACAAGCTGTGTGCTGCTGTGGTGGGCAAAGATATATTTGGTCGCTACGGACCCTATAGCAAAGTTGTTACGGCGATCCTACCGGACTGATTCGGAAGAGGATGCAGGCAGGAACGATTTGGAAACCTAAAAGCTTTCGTTTATTCCTTCAATTGTTCAGAATGCATTTTATTGTTGTTCTTATTAAGGCAGGACTATTTGTAAGTAAAACAATATGCACTCAAATGCCAGTAAAATAAGTTAAGCAACAGTTTAGCTTTAGAAAGATGTCTCTTAAAAGTTTTACAGTCGGGTTCCAGTTGGTTAAATAAGTGCCATGCCAGCAAGATTTTAACCATATGTTGGATTTTGTTATTTGCAAATAAAGTTCACTTTTAAATGTTACTTTTTCATCAGCTGCTACATTTTTTTCTCCATTGTAAAGTCAAAACAATTTAACATATTTTAACAAATTTTGTTGAATAAAATCTTTGTTACATTTTACCTGGATAATTTACTGGCGTTTTATTTTATCTTATAAATGCTAAATGCAGTTTGTAGCACATCAGCGAGGGCCTTCCTGTGCTACTCGATTAATCAAATAAAGTTTGTTTCTCTGTTTTGAACCGGTTAGAACATTTGCATTTCGGTTTTCTACACTAATGTTATTGTGTTAGAAACGGCCTCTGCTTTGTTTGCTCGTGTTTGAGTTTGGTGCTTCAACTACTGAATCCAAAAGTGACCATTTTTCCTCACTCAGGTCAACTTTTTATTCAAATTTGATTTAGAGAAATCTAAACTGATGACAATTTTGTGACATCAGTTAATTTCCATTGATATTTTTCATCCAATAGAGGTTTTAGGAGAAAAAAATGTTTCCCAACAGAGTGTACTAACTAAATGATACAAGCTTGAATTTCTGTAAACTGAATAATAAACACTGAAAACTCCAAACAATTTTTTGGCTGTTGACCAGTGTGGTTTTTACCTGTTGACCCAAAAATCTGTTTACAGACTTTGTAGATGAACAGAGGTCATGCAGATCTTTTTCACATCTTTCACAGTACAACCACAAATTTCAATATGTTTAAATACTTCAACGTATTTTATTTGAATTTAATGTTGCAGACCTAAACAGAAAAAAGCATGATTGGGAATTAAATGATAGGTTTGCTTTCTTTCTTTTTTAAATTGAATTAGAGTCTATTTTTCTCTTATTACACTTCCCAAGGTTTCCAATAAATACTAGCCAGGCTTTCAACAGTTTGCTGTACTGTTGAAAGCCTGCCAACACACTGAGTGAGCAATTATGAAGAAAAGAAAAAGTGTTGGGCCTGATGCTTGTGGTTCACTGTTTGTGCTCTGATTAACAATCAATACACTAGACTTCAAATATAGGTGGATAAGTGACCCATACTGTGAGATGTTTTTTATAAAAAAAATCAAAACAACAAAACTACCTGTTTGATTAAATTCTCCTTATTTTGACACATGAGGGAGAGACAAGATCTCCAGCTAGCAACTTGACTAGTAGCAGCTCTGTGTTTTCTGTAAACACATCCATGGCAAAAATAAATAGAGCTTCTTTGAATACAAGGAAGTACATGATCATGTATCTCGCTCAGATTTCAGTCCATACAAACATCCTTATTTTGTGTAAATACTGACCAGGAAACAAAACTGTTACCTTCTGCCCCCATCCCCCCCTTAGGTTGTCTAAGTGGACATCCATAAATTGTACCATCTGCTGTTCTGTCCTGTAGTGTTTGTGTTTGGTCATTCATAAGTGACCAACTTTTCAGGCTGTAAAGATGTTAGATCTGTTACTGGGTCTCGTTTCAGGTGAGCAAAAATATTTTTGGTTCTAAGTTTTTGATTATGAAATTGTTCAATATACAAAAATTTGAGTAAGTCAGTGAATGACCATTTTAAAGCATCTTTGCTTTCAAAAAAGGACCTTTTCAGTAAGATAGTGGCGCTTGTTTTAATTTATATGGATAAAAAAAAGAACTACAAATTCTACTGGCAGATTGTTTCACTTATGGGAAACACGTCTTGTAATAGGTAAAATTATCTGCCAGTGGAAATCGTATTTTTTGATCAATATTAAGGAATTATTGATTTAAAACAAGCTTCTATACCTTTCTGAAAAGTTACTCTAAAGTTAGTTTTGCCTTATTTCAAGTGTACTAAGTAAAATCTAGACCAAAAACACTTGGTAAGATTTTATGCTTTTTGCAGTGCAGCTGGACTGGAAGGATTGGATTCAGATTGTAATACTGAACAACAGACATAATGAGCAATAAATTGTGGTTTGGGTAAAACTATTTGATTAGAATTTTTATGATGAATACATAGCTGTGAAATGTGATTTTATTATGTTGAAGATAAGTCATTGTAACCTTGATAGATGTTGACATGTGAAGAAATTGTCAGATAAGATACACCAAAACCATATGCTGTGGATGTATCAGTCTTTGTCAAAAATAGTATTTTTTTCTGAGATTTTCAACATTTTTCTGGTGTTTTTATTACTTCATTCTCACATCACCATATTTTCTCTCTCTTTTTCTACTACAGCCTCTTTTCTCTTGTGCTTATCTTCAGCTACCGAAGGTCAGTCCATGTCTCCAACTCTTTGCAGTTATAGTTTGTATAATACTTATTTTAAAAATGATTATTTATTGTATATTTCGTTTCAGCCAATGTTGTCAGATTGGTTGGTTCGAGTTCAGATGGGTATTGCGCTGGAAGAGTTGAAATCTACCACAATGGAGAATGGGGAACAGTCTGTGATGATGGCTGGGATTATAATGATGCTAATGTGGTCTGCAAACAGTTAGACTGTGGTCCACCATTAACTGTAACCGCTCGCTTTGGTGAAGGCACAAGAAAGATCTGGCTGGATGATATGGGCTGTTCAGGAAACGAAGATTTTCTTTCTGAATGCAGCCACAGAGAATTTGGAACCCATGACTGTGAGCATATCGAGGACGTGGGTGTCACTTGTTACTGTAAGTGTGTATAAAAATCCAATATTTTAGATAACACACAGCACTCAGGATTTCTGATAAAGTCCTGTGACAGTGATGGATGTGAGATTAGCTGTACTGAGAATAGTAAAGTGGTGCAGTCATTCAGAAATGTCTTTCTTAAACAGGCATGGCTTGTTTCTCCTTCTTGTTATAGCCACAGTCATCTCTGCTGCTATTAAGTTGGTAAAACAGCATGTGCTTACTTCTTTTTTTATTATTTTCTCATGTAACTATAGCTCAACAGATCTTACCATCTCAATCATGCTCTGGATACGTCTATTTATACCACGATCAGGGATGGAGAGTAGTCAGTTATAATGGCTTTGACATGAATGCTGCTAAAGTGGCCTGCAGACAGATAGGCTGTGGTCCAGTATCATCAATCTCTCAGTCAGGCTACTATTACAGCTACAGCGTCGTGTTGCCTGATTTGAGCTGTTCCGGAAGTGAATTTTCTCTGAAAGAATGTCAACACAGTAATTCTTGGACATACCAAGCTGGTTCCCATGCTTATGTCTCTTGTTCAGGTATGGCTCAGTTTCTTGTACTTTCCATAATGTATTATTGATTTCTTTGGGATTATTATACATCAACAGCTGAAACCCACACATGTGGTGCATAAAATACACATCCCTGTGTTTTCAGACTGCCTGGCATGAACTTAGACTGAAAGTTTCCTGTTTTGGGTCAGTTAGGATCAACACAATGACTCCTGTTTTCTGAATACCACAGTAGTGAGAATTATTTAAGAATGTTAGTACTTTCCTAATTATAATTAACACACAAGCACCTTCATGCTTAAATTGTATTAATAAAAAAAATCTTGCAATTAGAAAAGCAACATAATTTTGGTAATCTTAACTGGCCTACATCTGGAAATATTTTTGTAATTTATTCACAGTCATGCATCATTTTATTCACTGTAAACATTTGGTTTTATCTGTACATCTTTCATTTGTTCTAAGGAATATGTGTACACTGTACATCTAATGATTCATAGTTACAATCCGAGCCTGAGACCAATCCCTTTTTGCACTTTTTGCCCTCATCTTATGCACTTGATAAGATTATCCAGTCCATCTAACTGGGCCGTCTCGGTGCGCTGGACGAGTTGAAATCTACTACAATGGTGCCTGGCAAACAGTGTGTGATGACGGCTGGGACTTGACTGATGCTCAGGTGGTCTGCAGTCAGTTGAACTGTGGCGTAGCAGTGGCTGCTCCTCACTCAGCGTACTTTGGAAAAGGGTCAGATAAAATCCTGCTTGACGATGTGGCCTGTACAGGGAGTGAAATCCATCTGACTCTGTGCTCACACAGAGGATACTTGGTACATAACTGCAGTCATAATCAGGATGCTGGTGTGATCTGCTCAGGTGAGAAAACGATCACTTCTCTCTAAATGTAGTTTTTGTTCAAAGCGCTAAACTAGTCCTTAAACCGCTGCTCATCCTTACAGTTTATCAAACATTGTTCAATCAGTAACCCTGTTTGTCCCTATTTTAAATAGCATGTGGGATAAATATTGAAAATATATTATGCAAACAGAGGCCAGCTTCCTGTTCAGATGTTTTACTGTGACAAGCACATTTTTACTGGTTTTGTATCTGAATAGAGAACACAACACACAAACCAATACCCACTTCAAGCACCTTTTGATTTCATTTTCTGTCATCTTGAGCCCCTTTATGGTAGAATTTGCCTAAAATTTGTTCATTTGCATCATTTAGGTAAAGCTATATGTGGAAGGAGCAAGGTGGTAAGAATGAGCAACTTAAATTTAAAAACACCATTTTAATAAAGATTAAATTGATTGTAATGACTCCACTTAAAAAGTTACCATTAAGGCACACAGACCCGCTACAGATGAGACTTGAGACAATATCACAATTCAGCTATTTTATTTATTACACAACTGTTTTAGTTTAATCAAAAATACTAATTTAAAACCATTCACACATTAAAAGTCAGTTCTAGCACAATTCAGGAGTGAAATTCGGGGTCGTGTCCTACAAAGAAAAGAAACACAGCAAACGAAACGGGGCAACAAAAGAAAATCGTGCACCAAACCAGAAGTAGCACAACCACCCGGAAACTCCACCACCAACACCACGAGCTGGCCGTTCCTGTTAAAATAAAGGAAAGAAACATTCGAATTACAAACAATACAATTATGCAGTTCGGTCACATTGTTTGAGCGCGCATTAATTTGCGGTAGCGTGTAGCACCAACAAACGCCGAGGTCTGAACCGGAAGGAAAACAACGTGATGGCAACCAGGTGAGGGAGGGCCCTTTATATACAGGCAGCCAGCGCCACAGCCAATTAGATGCAGGCACTTGTGTGGTGCGTTCAAAGCCTACAGGGCATACTGCCACAAATACTTTTTAGAAAGTTTTCAAATCGAATCAGTCAGATTTTTTGTACACCTTTTATAAAGTCCTGTTTTCCCCCTTCGGTATTTGTCTATTAATTGTGCCTCGTGGTTTTCATAGCCGGTCTGAGCAGGTTAATTGGGCCAAGTAGATGCTCTGGACGAGTTGAAATCCTCACCAATGGATCCTGGGGAACCGTCTGCAATAACAGCTGGGACATAAACGAAGCTCGAGTCGTCTGCAGACAGATGGGATGTGGTACAGCACTGAGTGTCCTTCAGTTTGGAGAGGGAACAGGAGAAATTAATGAAGTGACCTGCACAGGGAGCGAAAGATATCTGCCTGAGTGTTCGTACAGTAGAGTTGGAGCTCAGAACTGTAATCACAGTCAGGATGCTGGTGTCATCTGTTCAGGTAATGTAGGTTTTCTACTGAATGTATTGATAAAAATTTGTAGTAGTAAAATCTAATTTAATTCCTCATTGAGAGAATTGGAAAAAGTTCTATTTTAGTCATTATTTTATGAATTCAAATGTTGTTTTGCAGCCCTCCAAACAATCCCTACCACTGTAAGTGACAATAAATTACACATAGACTGCATCTCTCCATAATTCGGGGACTGATTTAAAAATATATATGAAGTCCTTTTGGAAATAAATAAAGTAATTCAAGTAACTTTAAAGCGAAAACTTAATGTAATATTGTTGTCTATTACATCCAGAAACAGTGCAGTGTGTGTATCCATTGTGTAATAAGTCAATCACAAGCTTTGTGTTGACGAGAGGCTGTATAAAAGTGCTGCAATAAATAGAAGAATATAGAATCTGTGTCGTCATTGTACAGAAATGATGTCAAATCTGAAGTCTGGCAGTCCTTTATGAATTGTTTTTACTATGTTATGGTGACATTGTGTGACTCTGACACTAAATATTGTGTTTTTTTGACAGGCCCTATAAGGCCCACTATTGAACTTACTCCTCCAGGTGACATCACCTTGGGTCGTAATGTCAGCATCAGCTGTTCAGTCACTGATGCACAAGTAAGAGGGATATTTGTCTTGACGACAACCACAGGCTCATTCAGCCGGACTGTGAACTCAAGCAGCAGCTCTGCTACTTTCTACATCCAGCTTCAAATCATGCGTCCCAATGAAAACTTCACAACTCTCTCTAGTGACACAGTCCAACTAAGAGGTAGTACTTTTTTGTATCATTTACTCATAAAACTCTAAATAAATGTGCAGAGAAAATAACAACTGTGTCATTTCTTAAGTGAGCTTTCCACAACCCACGATGAGTATTGAACCCTCTGGAGTGATTAATCTCAATCAGGATGTTAGAATCATTTGTTCAGTCACTAATGAACAAGGAGGAGGGTCATTTATCTTCAGGAAGTCTTCAGGTAGTTTCAGTGAGACTGTGAACTTCAGCAGCAACTCTGCTACTCTAAGTATCCCTAAAGTTACCTTTAGGGATGAGGGAGACTACCAGTGTCAATTCAAAGTGAGGATTTCTAACAAAGACTTCAGTACCAACTTCAGCAGTTATGTCTCACTCTACATTAACGGTGAGTTTTTATGTTTATTTTGCAGATGACTTTGTTTACTGTAGGGTTGAAAGGACTACAACAGGTGACCAATCTTTGCACCATTTTTCAGGTGAAATTCCAAAACCCAACATCACTTTAGATCCTGGTGGTGTTATTATTGGTCAGGCTGTCAATATCACTTGCTCAGTCTCTGAGGGTCTAGTAGGAGGATCATTTATCTTCAAGAAGACATCAGGACCAATCGTTCATGTTGTAAATTCAAGCAGCAGCTCGGCTTCTTTCCACATCAATCAAGTCAGCTTGATGGATAATGGATCATACCAGTGTCAGTTTCAAAGAAGGTCTTTTAATCAAGACTTGAGCACCAACTTGAGTGATTCTGTCCAGCTAATTGGTAATGTCTACCCTTAATGTTTGTAGATTGTTTATATTTAGAAAAGAAATAACATTTGTGTCCTTGTCCAGTAATATTTCCAAAACCCAGCATCACCATTCAGCCCACTGGTGTGGTTATAAGTGGTCAGTCTGTCCACATTTATTGTTCGATCATTGGAGGAGTGGGAGGAGAATCAATGATCTTCACAAAAACTCCAGGTCCTCTTAATGGGTTTGTGACCTCAGGCAGCAACCAGGCTATTTTACATGTTCATTACATTACCTCGGCAGATGAGGGATCATATCAGTGCCAAGTTCAAAGAGGAGTTTCTAGCTCCATCTTTAGTGATTTTATTCATCTGAATGTGACTGGTAATATGTTTTCCTAATTAATTTAAATTAATCAATTAATTACAAAATTACATAATAGATAACATTCTCACTATGTTTTTAGAGATTCCTCCAAAACCAAGCATCACCATGGACCCTGCAGGTGTTGTTACCTTTGGTGACCTCATTGCCATCACTTGTTCTGTATCCACTCAGTATTTAGGCGGATCATTCACCTTGCAGAAGACCTCTGGATCATTCACTAAGACCCAACAATCAAGTACCAACTCCTCTATGTTCAGATTTCTTGAAGCCAATAATAATCATGAGGGAGATTACTATTGTTATTATCAGAAAACTGTGGATCATCAAACTTTGACCTCACCTAATAGTGACAGTGTCACAGTTTCTGTTTCTGTCAACTAAAGTTATGGTGGGATTAGTGACCTTCCTTCCTCAGTCTCCAAACATGTGCCTTTTATTCAAGTTAACAATTTTTACCAGTGGCCAATCTAATCTAATGCATGTTGTATGAGACGAGTGTGTAAGTTGTCACTATTTTATCAGCAAATTAAATGTTGGTGCTGATCCAGAGCAGAGGTAGTAGGTGCTATTCTGTAAATAAAAGAAAATAACTGTGTTTTACAAGATTGATGAGATAAGATTACATAACATGATCCACAATAAAACCTCTTTGAGGAAGAAACTTTGTGTCCACATCATTGGCCTCAAAAATGCCTTCCTTATTATATTAAAAACAAAGCAAAAAACAACAACCACAAAACTCGGTTTAAATGCATTTTTGTAATTATGGTAGATAACTCAGTAAGTTAAAAAATAAAAAGAAACCCTCTAACTTCCTTAAGATAACAAAAAGAATAGGTAGAACCCGATGAGTGGGAATGTACAGAACACTTCAATAATGAGCATACCTGACTTTATGGGACATCTTAGTTATTTTGGGGAATGTCTTCACATCATACAGAGATTAAAACCTTTGCCAATTTTTACAAAAATAACTCTATGTTAATCTGATTTTATTTTACTGAGTGTCTGTGAACATTCATTTTCAAGTCTTGCAACATATTTACAATGACTTTTGGGGCTTTAATTGAAGATCTGATTGAATGAATCGAGGCTTAATTAAGTCAGGATATCTGGAAAATCCATATCAATCTGCTATCTCGGTTTTGCAAAACACCCTTCTGATTCTTGTTCTGGTTGGCCATCATTCCTAGCATGTCTGAGAGACGGTCTATGCTGCCACCATCTGGTGAGAGCCGGTAAGCTAAAATAACGGAATGAGTTACGTTCATTGCAGTGTTTTCCACGGGTACATAAGTATAAACATGTTTTTCTTATTTTACACGTGTAATCAAAAGATCTCAGCACATAGAGCCAGGGTTGGAGTGAGAGGAGTTTTATAGGCAAAGGGAGAAAATAAGGGATAAACCAGACATTAGTGACATTCAAGAGGTTATAGAATTCTGCTCTGTGATTAATAGTTTATATACTGACCTTTTGGGCTCTAAAGTTTTACAGTTTTTGCATTTGGATGATCTCGGGAAGTTCGTTTGTTAAAGTTATTTTTAATCCAATATGATTAAAGCCAGATGTTTTTGTGCGTCCATTATTGCATAAGCGCTGCGTTTTTTTTAAAACTCAATTTCTGCACATCTTAACACAACAAAACAATAAAAAAAATGTTCAGACTATCACCATTTAAGGCTGTAAAAATAATTTAGTATGTACAATTTTAAAATGTAGCCTGGGAGACATGAGAAGCCAGAGCATGTAAAATTAATGCAAGCTTTTTATTATTGTCCTTATCACCTTAGGTTCTGTTAAAATCTGTTGTGGCTGAACAGCTGCAGGAATAGTTCTAATGACATTCATTTATGTGGAACGCATGAAACATTCCCTCCTCTATGAGAGACCAGAATGAGCCAAAACTTACAAACTCTCTTACACATACTATCAGGCTCTCTTACATTCACTATCAAACTCTCCACTGTAAGAAACTCTCTATAAGAGACTGATTGTGAATGTAAGAGAGTTTGATAGTGAGTGTGAGAGAGTTTGTAAGTTTTGGCCCATGGAGCCTCCCATACTCCTCCCACCACACACACGCACACACACACGCTCATACACAGACACACAGTGTTACGGCTGGGTTCGCCCTGTGAGTGACTACTTCCTGTCTCCGGAAAAAATAACTGCTCACAGGCTTATAAGACAAAACACACCATTTGATATCCAGCTATGTGGAGTTTTCTGCTCTTGCTTACTACATGATGTCAAGGTATAGTATTTTACCCCATGTCTCAAATGATACATTAATGTTAATTATTAACAGCTAAAATAAACCTTAATGTTAATTATTAACAGCTAAAATAAAACAAAAGGAGTATGGTAAATAATTCATCTTCACTTGTAAAACATGAGACAGGCAAAGATTAGAAAACAAGATTCTACTTTCACTTTTAAAAAGTTTGTTTGACTTTGCAAACCTTGATCAACAGCATGTCTTTGCTTGGATTGTTTTTTTTTTTTTTGCTTTAAGATATGTCATACCTGACAGTCAGTGTATTGAAGAAACAACATCATGGGGAACCAGTGCTCTGCCGCCAGGAGGGACAAGGAAATGAGGAAAGGATCCTGTAAAAAGGATGCAAGGAATGACGACTCTGACAAAAAGAAAAGTGAAGATATTTGTTCCCCTGCACAATCATCTCATTTAGAGGACAGGAAAGATGAAACGGAAACATTAAAGGAAGAGACTTTATCTAGTCGAGCAGAACAGACGTCTTCTGAGACTAAGGACTCTACTGAGAACTTCATCAGTTTGGCAAATGATACATCGCATGAAGTTCACAAACCAAGGTAAGCTTTATTGGGTTAGGTATTTAATCCTGTTATGTGTTATACAACGTGCATTTATCATTATACACATAGGACAATGGTTTCCAAGTCCAGTTTTTGGGAGCTTTCTTCCCCAACACATCTAAATCAAATGAGCTGCTCACCACTATGGCTGCTGCTGGTGAGGGAATTCAGCTATTTGATGTGTAACAGCAGGAATGCGTCTAAGATCTGCAGGACGGTGCCTCTTGAGAACTGGACTTAGACACCCCCGACAAAAGATGTGACTGTACATCCAGCTGTACAACTGAAAAAATGCACATTGTAGAAGAACAAAAACCAAACAAGGTGTTATATAAGATTTCTTAAAAAACCAAAAAAACAATTATTTCCATTTGCTGCTTTATTATCTTCTGCAAGACACCTGGGTGGATTTGACTCTGTCGGCTTCGTTCTTTGTCATTTAATTAAAACTACTAATCTAGATTGATAGGCAGATTTATATAAAAATATTATGATTCTGTCTCATATTTTTATGACTTTTAGGGAACTACCTGCACTTATTTGTTCCACTTAAAGCATTGCAATAAAACCAGCTTGAAGCATCTCTAAAGTCTACACTTAAGTTGCTCTTGTCTTTTGTCAGCTCATCCAAGCTTGAATCAGATGAAGAGAAAGGTAAGTAAGATAAGATGAAAAGTCTAATTACAGTCTCCTGAAGCAGAATTACATAAGTATAATTGAATTGTTACTGTATTGTGCACTAACCTTTTTTTTTATTATTATTATAACAAGCAACTTGGCTGGACAGTAACATGCCTGAGCTTATTCAGAGTGTAGTTCCAGTGATGTCCATAGCTGACCAGATTCTCAAGTTGAAGATAATCCACAAGGAGACGTATGACCAAATCGAAGCCTCGCCGGTGAACCAGGATCGAATGAGAAAACTCTTCAGGGCTCTTAATTCTCCAAAGGCAAAAGCAGCTTTCTACGATATCCTTGGAAAAATTCAACCTCAGACTTGTGGAAGTATGTTATGTTTACTTCACATCTATGTTTTTTTAATAGGTATTGTGTTTGCCAAAGGTAGCTTTAACACTGTCACATATATGACGTCTTTAATATTTTATTTTACAAAAATATATACGTAGATTTCAGGAAATACCATTCCTGTTTTACGCACTGATTCGAGTAGCAGCATATGTAAATCCATTCCCAGCTATGACATTAAAAGCACTGCGAGTTTTGTTAAATACCATTGTTGTTGATAGTCATATTAGCTGTTTTTATTATTTTATGCTTTTAAAGAATGTACTTCTATGAATATAAATGTTGATAATTTCTACAATACTTTTTATCTGGTCAAATGAAGGTTTGCTGCTTTGCTGGCACAATTAATTGAGCCAGCATACCTTAGCATGCTACACTGACAGTCAGTTTAACTCAAGTATTTTTTAATTATGTAAAAACTTTAACCACATGTGGGCACCTTTTAAATGTACAAAGACCATGATGGTCACACAATGGAATAGAATGTGCAGTGTATAGTAGGGGTAACATTTCAGCATAAATACTATGCAGCTTATAGCATACTCTGGTCAAAACGAATGTTCAACTGTGTAAGTTCATCTAAAAAAAATTATCAAAATGTACACAAGTTAATAACATACTTAAAAAAATAATGATATAATGTAAAAATAGAAATTAAAGCTTTTTTTGTTCCCGCAGCTGAAGATATCATTAAAGACGTTATCAAAAATAACAAAAAATACTTGAGAAAAAAGTGCGCATGGGAGTTGGAAGGCACCGAAAAAGATCACAAAGAAATAAAATTATTGGATCAGATTTATACGGAGCTTCACATTGTTCAAGGAGAAAATGAACATGTCAATAAGCATGGGCCATTATATTAGAAAACCAATACTTACTGTATATTTCTGTTTCTACAGATGATGATACAATTAGAGATATCATCCAAAGAAACAAAGACTTCTTGAGAAAAATGTGTAGATGGGAGCGTGAAGGCACTGAAGAAGATAATAATAAAACTAAGTCATTGTACCAAATCTACACAGAGCTTCACATTGTTCAAGGAGAAAATGAACATGTCAATAAGCAACATGAGATTTGGCAGATCGAAGACAAGTTCAGAACTCAAGCAACAGAAGGAATTAAGATAAACTGCAACAATATCTTTCAAAGCCCACCAGAAATGAGAGCCATTAGAACAGTGATGACCAAGGGAATTGCTGGAATTGGTAAAACTGTGTCTGTAAAAAAGTTCATTCTCGACTGGGCAGACGGGAAAGCAAATCCAGACCTGGACTTCATCTTCATGATTCCATTCAGGGAGCTTAATTTGGTCAAAGACGATGAGTTCAGCCTTGAGACTCTTGTTAAAGAATTTCATCCTGAACTCAAGAACATAGCAGTTGCTGAAAATTTTGATAAGTACAATGTTTTGTTCATTTTTGATGGTCTTGATGAAAGTCAGCTTAAACTGAACTTTCAAACTACTAAAAGATTGACAGACCCAGCAAAGGAGTCATCCATAGACATCCTGGTGACCAATCTCATTAGGGAACATCTTCTGCCCTCTGCACTTGTCTGGATAACTTCAAGACCAGGAGCCGTTCAGCGCATCCCCAAAGAACATGTCCATCTATGGACAGAAATCAAAGGCTTCAATGATCCACAGAAAATATTGTACTTCAGGAACAGAGTTCAGAACAAAATGGTCGCTGAACAGATTATTGATCATATTACGACATCACGGAGCTTATTTATCATGTGTCACATACCCATCTTCTGTTGGATTGCCTCAAAGGTTCTTGAGTACCTGCTTTTAAAAATGGAAAACAGTCGAGAGAAAACCACTAAGATACCCACAACTCTCATTGAAATGTACACACACTTCTTTTGTATTCAGATAAGGATTGCTGCTGAGAAATATGACAAGGAGAACAAGCTAGATATCACTGAAATCTTCAGATTGAATGAAGATTTCATCTTCAAACTGGGCAGGATGGCATTTGAAAAACTGAACAAAGGAGAAATCATATTCAGCAGTGATGATCTAAAAAGTTATGGCATCGACACGAAGAAAGCTGGAGTCGACTGTGGGTTGTGTACCACAATATTCAAAGAAGAGAGCATCTTTCACTCAAAGAAGCTTTACTGCTTTGTGCATTTGACAATTCAGGAGTACTTTGCTGCTCTCTTTGTGTACAGAAGTTTTGCAAGTAAAACAATCGATTCTCAAAGCCTCA
>CAEGAF010043144.1:0-11497 GCA_903067075.1 Micropoecilia bifurca | reverse complement strand
GTGGGTTTCACATGTTGGATGAGTGGTGAGTACCGAGGTGTGAGGAACAGGGAGAGATGATCTGATTGTCCGATGTGGGGGAGGGGTGTCGCCTTGTAAGCTCCGATCAGATTGAAGTAGACGTGGTCCAGGGTTTTGTCTCCTCTAGTGTGGCAGGAAACGTGCTGGTGAAATCTGGGGAGGACTGTCTTCAAGTTGGAGTGGTTGAAGTCACCCGCAACAATAAAAGCAGCCTCGGGGTGTTTGGTTTGGTGTTTGCTAATGGCCGCATAGAGTTCTTTCATAGCTAGCTTGCCATTAGCATCTGGGGGGGATGTACACAGCAGTGAGGATGATTGAAGTGAATTCCCTTGGAAGGTAATAAGGTCTGCATTTGACCATTAAAAACTCAGCATTCTGTGACCAGTGACTTTCGGTAGTTGCAGAGTCTGCACACCAAGATTTGTTAATATAAATGCACAAGCCTCCGCCTCTGGTCTTGCCGGAGTCATCTGCATTCCTGTCGGCTCGGTGTGTGTGGCGTCCAATTAGCTGGATAGCGTTGTCCGGACAGTTGTTGTTTAGCCATGTTTCGGTGAAAAACATGACATTTGAGTCCATAATCCGTCTGTCACTCATGATGAAAAGTCGTATCTGGTCCATTTTATTGGCCAGAGAATGGACATTGGCGAGGAAAATGCTGGGTAAAGGGAGCCGGTGTGGTGTTAGCTTTAGCATAGCTCACACCCCTCCACGCCTACCCCGCCTTTGTTTACGGTCTCTTCGCCGTCTGCGCGCACTTCCGCTCGGGCGGGGGAAGTGGACAGGCGCCGGGGTTCTGGAGATTTCTGGGATGAGTCAAAGATCGGCGATAAAAGTGTTAATATTGTTGCTCCACAGATCCAGAAGCTCATGTCTGCTATAGCATAGCAACGCGGTGCAGTTCTGGAAAAAAAGTCCGGTAAAAAATAGATAAAAAGCCACTAAATAGCAGGTCTTGGAGAGACGCTGAGCCTCGCGTTGTTCACGTGCCGCCATCTTACTTTCTTCGTCTTTGGTCATCCATCTGTATACAGTCCCCAAAATCAATTTCTTCATAATAGGGATCACACAACACACAAGCAGAAAAATAACAATTAGTATTATTGCCAGAGTTATTTCTATTTTGGCTGCTAAAGCTCCCCATTCACCTAAAATTTCCTCCAAACTTTTCCATGACCAGGTGTTCTTTCCTGCATTTTCTTTGAATTCCGTTTTCAGTTTCTTCAACTTAGTCATTATCACTTTAAATGTTTTGGCGAGGTATTCATAGGGATGAATTGCTCTTTGCCAAAGAGCAATTGCTCTTGGCCATAAAGAGGTCCATTTAATGTCTTTTAATTTATGAGTAGCTCTTGGAGTTACTTTAGTGTCTTGTCTTTCATTGTAGAATTCATCTAGACCACCATGGTATTCATGACAACCGTCTTTCTCAGAACATCCATATTTATTTGAAATTGACACATTAGCCAATTGGTCTTGTGCCGGGGTAGTTTGAATAAAATCTAAATCGTCACTGCTATCAATTAAGTCTTGTGTTTCGATTTCTTTATTAATTTTTGTTGCTACGGTAGTGCGCAACTGTGTCTTAGATGTCACTACTTGCTTATTTTTGGTGATTGTGTTGTTGCTTGAATCTCCTGGTGTTTTAAGAGCCATTAAGGGTGTCGTCACATCAATTAAGGTTATTGGTTTACTGACTAATATTCCAATTGGTTTGGGTTTTAAAGCAATGCAAGCTGTGTGTTTAGATTATAACTTAAGTTGCTTTAATTTTAGCCTTTTTTGGTAGACATAATGAAGATCTCGAAAGTATCATAATTTAAACTTAACGCTCCAAGCGCCAGGGTTTTTACAGAAAAATATACAGATTTTCTTCTGTGTAATATGGTTTGAGAAGCTCTAGTTTGAAGATGGTAATAAATAAAAACACATCTTTCTGTTTTTCTATCTGCTCTCAGCTCCCACACACCAGTAGTGGTAGTAGTAGTGCTTAGCCCCTCCCATTTCACACTCTTCTCATTAACATAAGAGCTAAAAAGCTAAATATAATTGATATTTGCTACCTTTGACAAAAAAGTTTAAGTCTATCAAAGCAATGTAGCCAGTTTTGCTGCTTTTGATTTCCAAGGCAAAATGAGGCAGTTTATCATAATTCAGCCAAAGTAATAAAATAATAAACTGCAGTCTGATTTTTATTGTTATTGTGTTTCTTCCTATTGAGCAGTTAAAGTAAACAAAATGTATTACATGTCTTTTGTTTTAGGTATTTACTTACTGGAGGGGGTTGTTATTTGTGCTACAGAGCCACAGCTAACAGTCATCCCCTCACTTGCTCTAACGGAGCCTGTGCCTTCAGCACTGCTGTTACTTGTGCTACACTTTGGACGGAACCATTGTTCTAACAATGTTGGGGGGGAACCTAAACTTTTTTTTTTTTTTTTAGATTAGAGGCAGATTTATTTTGTTCTTTGATTATATTGCCTTTGCATATTGATATAGTTTAAATTTCTTCATGATTTCTTTGGGGAGTACAATTCTAGATTTTTCCAAGATTGGGGGCGTCTGGACCCAACCCGATGGCCCTCAGAGAAGCAGGACAAGAGTTTCAGTCTCTCTTTTTTTTTACTGCAACCTTGTACACTGCAAAGGTTGTAACAGAATCACTGCAACGGATTTAATTTGGCAAAGATGTTTGCTCATATTTTTGATAAGGTTTATAACTTAACATTCAAAAATTTGAGCACATAAGTTTATATTGGGCCTCTGAAGTTGGTTGTTTTTCATGTCTGTTATACTACAGTCATGTGTCTGGATCAGGGTCACTGTGCTAATAAAGCCATGAAGATTATAAAGAGGGAGGCAATCATGACCAGACACCTATTTTTTAATTAAAAAACTGCATCAGAACAAATGTGAAATGAGCAGATTACGACTTTTCTTGTATTCACTTTTTAGAAATTATTCATAGAATAGATGATATTTGTAGTTACATGACATGGCCACCAGATGACACTGTGAGATAGCCTCTTTTTAAGATAATGTTATAAAGTATTATTGATATTGCATTATTATTTTATGTTTAGTGTGTGTGTATTGTGATGGTTTTGTGTACCTATGTTAACTATGGTAACATAACTGAGACATGCCATATAACGGTCATGGGAATGTTTATACCTCCCTGCCTTGTTTATTAAGTGGAAGTGGGACACAATTTGAGAAGCTCATAAAATGTGTGTTGTGTAATGGTGCACTGCCTTCTCTGGGTTTTGATGTCATTCGATAAAGACCAGAAATATAGCTTTGTAATATAGCTTTGGCTCAGTATGCGTTGATGAGTATCGCTTTTATGGGGACTTGTCAAAACATTGCAAGAACAATTTCATTTCAGAATTCATAGAGTTAAAAAAATGTAAAAGTAGAAGATCGGAACAGTGTTGCCAGGTTTGAGTAAGGAAAAAAAGTTGCACACTCTGCTGACCATCTTTGGATAGCCATAACTTAACCTTTTTAAAAACCATCAGGAACAACTGTTTTAATTAAAATAAATATAAACTGAACAAATTCAACAAAACTCTATGTATTACTGATATTTCAAGTTATGCTAAATCACAATATTTAAATTTTAACATTGCCCATTACAAGATGTGATCCAAAGAAGCTAAGTCACAAGAGGGTTAATTTTCATTGTTCTGAAATACAGAGCTAGAAAAAAAGGTTACATCTGACTACAGCAGCATATTTATGCAGGAATTAGTGCATGCAGGGTGCTTCAGTCGCTTAAGCTCTCCCAATCCCTTTTCCATTCTCTAAATGTGCTGCATATAAAGCAATCCATTAGTCTTAGCTTTGCCAGAGATTTTAAGTGGACACCTGTCCATTAAGACCATCGTTTTAGCAGCGGCTCATGTCAAATTATTTGCTCTGAATTAAATTTGTTCAAATGTAATGGAATGCATATTTATAGTGTTTTTCCTCATTACTGCCATCCACAACTGTCCATCTTCTTTCACTTCTTTTTTTAAAATGAGGACCTAGGTTGATATTTGGTTCACTGCAGTTTTCCAGTGGGTCAGTGGCACACAGTGGTTGTTCATATTTGAGCTTATACAGCCAAAGCATATTGTAAATTCTTTCAGTAAAAGCTGATGGCCCGACATTTTTTCTGCTCTATAGCCAAAAAAACAACAAAAACACATAAACAAAAAAACTGTGTTTATGTCAGCACACTGTAAACCATCTCACTCTGATTTGTGATCCATGTAGGAAATTAATTATTTTAAATTTTTGTTCCTGTTGTTCAGTGTCTAATGCATTTTGAGTTGTAAATCTAAGTCATTCTATTATTATGCATTTCAATATCAAAAGGGAAAATTATCAATGTTTTAAGAATACTTTATTTAAATCTTAATTTGATTTATGCTTTGATTATTTACAGACATATAAAGTCAACCTCTAATGGCAAAATATTTTACGGTATTATATGCTGTAATTAATAAATGCTTACACAAAACATAAAAAATTGTTAAATATTTTTTGGCACAACTGAATAAATATGATACTTCAAATGAAATGATCATAATAGTAAATGAGAGTCAAGCCCTGTGTCTATCTTGGTGAAGATAGATCAATTAAGACTCTACATATCAATCAATTATAGACACAACACATACTGTAGAAACCCCTGATGTCTGCAGCGCAGATGTTACCTTACTGGGTCTAAATCATGAGGAAATGGTCACGGCAGTGATAAGATCGAAGACCTGCTGCTTCATCCTCTCTCTGCAGGGTTTTCTTTAGAGCACATTATGGCAATGAGTTTGAGGCTTAAAGGGTCGGTGTGTCAGCCCGGTGCCAAAAGCATAAGCCCTAGTCATTCCATCAAGGCTGAAATTAATTAAACAAAGCCTCACCTCAATCACGAGAGTGCTGGTCAGCAGTGAAAGCAAGATAATAGAAACAGGTTTTGTGTTTTTCCATTTCTATTTTTAATGGCTCCACTGTAAAAAAAAAAACCAAGACTGTGTTTGCTAATTTTTATTCAAAAGTACAACATTTAACATTCAAAGAGCTTCTGTACCATATGTAGGCTGGTATGACATTGTTGTTTGAGTACTGTGATATTCCCTGCTGGAGCAATATATTGAAACAAGAGAGTGGAAGAATAAATATATTGCAGAAACTTTAGTCCTGCCGTTGTTTTGGTTCATCCAACGTAATTTGAGAAATGAAAATATGTTTTGAGTGGTTAAGAAATGAATGACAGAGAGGTTAAAAAGATAAAGATGTTTACTCCATTAATTATACACTATGTATTGTTTTAATTTTTTATTCTGTATAAGTCTGAAGACAGAAGGGCATAGTACTATAGCTGTTCATATTCACAGATGTATAGCTGCTAACCATTTATTTAATGAAGAAGTTACTTCCAGCAGAGAAGGAGAGGGAGGTGGCTCAGACTGGCTGCTCTGGGAGAGACTGCAGTTTTGTAGCCTCTGCAGGATTTGTTTCACTCCTTTGTCTGCAAACCCAAGGAGCCTGTCAGGCAATATGTCTCCCAACTTGCCATTGTTATCACAAAGCAGTAGGCTCAGTCTAGTCACATGACAATTATGGGTCCAGATATATCCACTTTGCACTTTGTTTACTTCAACTGAACTGATGGTGATCAGCACACAAATTGGTAACTGGAGCAGGATATATGGACTTTGACTAGTTTTCACTGTAAACTGATCAAATTTTACAGCTTAGTGCTGTTTAATCCTTCCAATAACTGATCTGTCTGTCTGACTGTCTGTCTGTCAATCCATCTGTAGTATTGATATCAAATTCAAGCTGTCTGTGAGCACTGACACATAAAAGTCAGGGCTATGTAAATGCTTTCAGGTTTGCTATGTGAGAGTCCAGTTAGGACAGCCTGGTTGGTATATAAAGGCAATCTCCTCCACTTAATCAATGGCATTGTGGGATTTTTAGAGGTCTCCTAATACAGGATGCTGAAGCTCAACACATACATTGGTAAAAAAAAAAGCAGCCGGTATGGATATCAGAGAACCACTTGTACCTTCACTCCCACCTCACACTGTGAACACTTCAAATGTTACAATAGAATCAAATACTACATATAACAATTACAATCAAAAGCCTCTGAAATATTGAGATCATGCACTTAATATAAAACACTGCATTTAGAAACATTAGGTGAAGAATAACTGATTCATTTAACAGTGAAAATAAGTCCTTATTTTCTGTTTCTATCTTTTGTGAATAGCTTTCACAAAAAAGCAGTTTTGTAATTGTCACCATGAATGCTTGAATTATTCTTTTTGGCTTGCCTCTGTTGTCCTTATTTCCCCTTTATCAATCCTTTCAAAGGTTTCAAATATATATTTGAAACTGTTTAGTTTGTCAGCTGGTGGGATTATCATGCAGAAAACAATCCTTTATTTGTCAAGAGTAGATAGGTGTGTTTCAAGTTACACACTTGGAAGCTACTTTCATGTTCAGTTTAGATCCATGATTACTTCACCTGCACAATCAAAGTAGTTACAATGAAAATGCAACAAATCACTATAGAATCCCCTGTCTTTTGTGTGGCTCACTCTCTCCCTTCTTCTCTCCCCTCCCCAACCTCCACCTAAAAGAAAGGCTCTGACATTTCAGCCAGAGAGTGAAAATAGAAGCAGTTTATAATGTGTGCAGTCTTGCCTTTTCTTTCGCTGCTTGTAGTAGTACTTGAGTGTCATGTTAAACTGAAGGCAAGGAAGACTCTCAATGACCTACTGTGGTTCTTACTTGGTGTTTACTGAAGTCACTGGTGGCTAAAGCACCAGCAGAGACCTATTTCTTATCAGCAAATAAGGTCAAGCAGATTGGAGACTCGAATTTCCCCTTTTAGTCAATGTTGCTTCACCATTGTCTGTGCTGGACAATAGTTTCACATAACCTAAAGCTTGAGTTTCTCTCTCCTTTATTTTGAGGCATTTTACTTTCTCTGTGAGTGCCGAGTATTTGCAAGCTAATAAAGGAGGTGCCACAACAAGGGGGTGAGAGATGTCTTTGTGTGTGTGTGTATAGTGTGTGGGATGGTGGTGTGTCAGGAGGCAGGTGCTGTCAGATCCTTGTATCTTAACACGAACACACAGCATCAATGCCATAGGACAAAGAGAAGAGAACAATTACAATTACAGAACTTTTACCAGTAAGGACACTGTAAAACTAAATAGATCTTAATCAATTTGTTTTAATTTTTTCCAGCTACCAGCTATTTTGACATATGAAGGAACTGTATGTTTATTTTAATCCTTCTGATTTTTCCTAACTTAAGATCATCAGGAAACTGTGAGGGACGATGAAATACTGACAGAGCAGTCTTCAAGTCTACTTATTGGTTGGGTAGATGCTTTTCCTGATTTTTGCTAACAGTGGAGCATGCTGGCTTCAATATTTAACAGGTTTAATATCCAGAAAGGTGTAAATATCTTTTTAAAAATTAAGCAGCAATAATGGTCCTCGCGGTTCAGTGCCGCTCCAGCTGACGACAACCACAGGGATTGCTCCACTGTCACACTGTTGGCGTCGTCGATGCTCTCGCATGGTTCCAGCACTTGTCCACTAGGAAGTGCAAATCGGATGATGCATGTGTGATTTTGAGCCAACCGTATGGAAACGCTGAAGGATTGGAATTTGCCACTTATGCTCATGCTTCAGCCCCTGCCCACAGTTGACAGGGGGATTTAGACTCATGTTCTCCTATGCTGTAACAGGTCCAAGTTACAAATTTAACAATTAACTTAAAGGAACTTTTTTATTTTGACTTTACTTGAAACAATTACGTAAACTGGATACGAAATGCAAGTTTCGTATCCTATGTCGTATCAACTCAATTTATTATGTTCATCCAACTCAATATATTATGACAATGCAACTCAATTTACTAGGTTTTTATAACTTAATTCATTAACTTTGTTTAACATCACAAATTTAAGAAGTGTTGTATGCAGTCAAGACCACTTAACCCAAGTTCAAGTCAAGACTAAGACCAGTGTTTCAAGACCGAGGGAAGTCGAGACAGAGTCAAGACAGAGACCAGCGCCTTGTGCTACATGACACAACGTGAAATGTAAAATATGAAATATGATCAAAATTGCTTCTCAAATTTATCTGAAAGATCCACATTCCCATAAAAACACAGAGATATTAAATAATTAGAGCTGAAATAAATTTAATCAATATCATTATCAATTCAAACTCTTTGTCTAGCTTTACTTCCCTCTTTTGCCAACATCTGCTGAGGTTTCGTTCCTTCCCTAACATGAGAATGCCTTGGGTGGTTGCCAGTTTTGCCCTGGTCAGAAACTACCTCTGTCTGGACCATTAAACATTGAAATTAAGGCAATGTACTAATAATAAACAACGCTCAACTATGAAAACCGACCAAGAAGGAACAATCAAGAAGTAACTTAGCAGAAGGAGCACACCATAAATGTTCTCACTCTGTCTCCCGCTGCATGAAGCTAGGTAGCAGTGTTATAATGTCTACCACCGTGACAGGTGTCAAAAATAATCACAGAACAATGAGCATGCTCTGTGTGATCTTACGTTCTTGTGTAAACCCGTGGTTGAAAAGGGGTGTGGGTTTTAGTGTTTTAATCATTATTTTTTATTTACTTTTATTTTTTATTATTATTTTCTTTAATTTCTTTCTTTTTCTTACTGTTGCCTCCAAAGGTCTCTGTGGCCCTGGCCCATTTATTGACCATAAAGTGGACAGGTTGATGAAAAGACCAAAAAGTGAATATACACAAGAAGAGTAACAATATATATCAAATGTAAACAGATAGATAAACATAGGACATGTTGGAGGATCTGGGTTAAGTGAATAAGAATTAACAAATTCTTCCTACACTTTTCAACCCAAAAGTGCAGTTATTTTTGTGTGGCATAAGTTAATATGACAAAAAATAATTATATAGAAAAAAGGCAACAATTTCACATCCTCCAGAATTTGCAACTGGAATGCATCTAAAAAGGAGAAACTTAGAAAAAATATTTTTAAAAATACAAAAAATGAAAATAACATTAATAAAGTAAATGGTTATACAGAGTAAAACGCAGCAGATGGCCAAATGCTGATTTTGTCAACAGGACCATGGTTGCTCCTGTCACATCTTTCACTGGCTCATAACTTTCTTCAGTTTTGCTTTTTTTAGGAGAATGAAAGGAGGAAATGAGGTACAAAGCTCTGAGCAGGAAGTCAGCAGCTTTGCATGGATCCCATGGTTCCACACAATGCAGGTCGAACTTCTAATCAGTCTGCTCCATAAACAACTAATTAGCTTTCCGCTGTCCCTAATGATGTGCTGACAAACATATGATGCAAAACACTTGAACTGATAAACAGCATGAGCTGAAAATGTATTTAAGCTCTTATCTCTGAGTGAGAAAAGGCTTGATTAGAAACAATTCTGCAAAGCAAAGTCAACAATTTAAGAGAGGGGACAAGTGGCTTCTTAAAATACCAACTCCCATCTCTAATATTAGAGGCTCCCTGGCTATATTGTTCTCAGTTCATGTATGACCATGAATGCTGTTTGGCTATATTCTAATCATAACAAGAATCATTCTTATAAAATTTTGTTTTGGATACATTTCTTTGACATTATGAAGTTCCTTTCACTCTGTTCTCTGAATGCTTGTAAAATATGAGATAGTTAAGGACAGCTCCATCATCAAATGTTAAAATTAGACCCTTATTTCATTTTGAAGTTTCATTTGCACATTTAATCTATTTTGTCGTATTTATTTTTTTTTTCTTTAGATCTTATAATTCTTAAACATTACTGATGTAGTGTTTGAATTCCCTAACACTGACGAACAATCTGTATTGGGGAAGAAAATACAGCTATTCAGATTTTCTGCTAAACTATTACTGGTTTGGAATGTGGGATTCAACATTCTTAAGCAGAAGAAGAGAAACAAACAAGACAAAAAACAGAACAATGTAGCAAATTAGTGGAAACAGCTTCTATTCTCAAAAAAGCTGCTCATTAGCTGATAAAGAATTGCTATTTGGACATTTTTCTGGTTTGATCCTTTTTGACTGAGGATCCTGCATGTGTTGTGATCACTGGGTGTTTCAATAAAGCAACCTTGCAAAGCCAAGCACTCTGACACAGGACTTCTTCCAGGAGAATAACATCCATCCTTTAGACATCCATCCTCCACAACCCCTGATCAGAAGCCCTTTGAGAAGCAGGTGGGAAATCCAGGCCATAAATGCACTTTGTGAGGCTCTCTTTGGCACATATTCCCACCAGACTGTACTGGAAAATATTATATCAAACATTCCTACACAAATTTTTAATCAAGTGTGTTAGCCCTGTTTTGGTTTTTCTAAGTTGATGTTCGTATTCTCCTCTTCACTTGCTGTTCAGTAGCAAGTGAAGAGGCTGTTTGAGCTTAATTACAGTTCTACAGATCAACTTAAGATGTGATTACCTCTAACCTTTATTACCTGTTTAAAGAGTCCCAAGCTTTTCTTGGATTAGTTTTAATTATTTTTATTACAACAAAAATAGATAATCAACAAAGTGAGCAAAAAGGAAATAAAAGCTCTCAAAACATATTGTCCATAAATTATCCCAAACCTGTGTTATGGCAGTGTGGTTGTATATTCTACTAGTCCCAGACAGACAGACAGACAGACAGACAGACAGACAGACAGACAGAGAGGTGTATTTGGGAATTGTGGCATCCACTTTGTTGCCCAGACTCACCTTCACTGTGGTGAGTGCGGTTTAGCTATAATATTCGCCGTGAATCCAGATCCCATCACAAATTATGCGAGACAAATGTATCTACATTTTTCGCCGTAGTGACAAAAACCACTGACTGTGGCCTAGTGGTGCAACTACACATTATTCAGGTGGATGTGAAAACTTAATTTGGTGTTCCCACCCGTCCCCCGCCGCCACCCCAGGGAAGGAACGTCAGGGATAATGAGCGACGCTCACTCCCTCACAGCTCCATTTGTTAGATCCGCTGGATGAGTCACTTCCAGCGGTTTTTAATTCCTTGCAGCAGCGTAGCCGCGTCCGCAGTGGTTGAGCAGCGGACTGCGCATGTTACAGTCTAATTAACTTCTGCGTCATTTATTTCCTCAAGATAAACAGCCGGCTCCTCAAATGGATTAACCTCATCCATGATCATCCATGATCTGCGGTGACGTCATCTCCGACGCCGGTGTTACGTAAATCCGCGTTTCCCCATCAGATACGGTTCCCCCTGCGTTTTCATCCGCCCTCGTGATGAGCACTGAAAAAGCACGCGCGTGCTTTGTTCGGCGTGCTCATAGACATAATATAAGAGTAGACCCCGCATTGGCTGCTCCGGCGCAGGAAATACGGCGGCCATCTTGGAGCGGTAGTCCCTCCTACTTTGCCAATCAAAACAACAGGGATATTGTTGTTCAGATCGA
>CAEGAF010043142.1:0-51086 GCA_903067075.1 Micropoecilia bifurca | reverse complement strand
CTCTCTCTCTCTCTCTCTCTCTCTCTCTCTCTCTCTCTCTCTCTCTCTCTCTCTCTCTCTCTCTCTTTCTCTCTGTGCGTGAGTCTCTCCAGGTTGAAATACAAAAGTCTTCTCGACAGAGCTAATTCATTTGCTTTAAATCGATTAATATTTGCATGTGAAGCATCTTTTGAAAAGTTCTACAATCATAAGTTTTGTATTTTGTATTTAGAAAGAGGAAATAATGTAAAATTATTTAAGTAGCAGAAATTATTTGCAAAAATATCCTACTGGAACAAAGGATGATTTCCCTGACCAGTTTTTGTTGTAAATCCAGAATCATCGATTCACTTTTTTTCTGCTTTCGGCAGACATTTCCATACAACCACATACAACCTTTTTCTTCAAGAATGACAAGCAATTTTCTCTGGCTGTGATATGCATAGTGAATGTCAAGTGAATGAAAATGGTCTCTTTGTTTCATTCAGATAGCAATGCTTGGTATCTTGCCCCTCCCACCTTTTGATCCTTGCCTTTCAGCCTTTATTTTTCTCTTTTTCTCCCCATGCCTCCCCCCAACCTTTAACCATTTATCACTTTAACTTTTATCCCCCTTAAATGGGACGAGCATCTCTAAATCTCATAGTGTAGCTATTGGACATCTCCCAGTGGAGCTCTAGCTGCTGCAGTTTGTGAACGTGTGTTTCTGTGTGCACACTTATAAAAAGCGGTGTACCATATAATCAAAGAGTACCTCTGTGCTAGTATGGAATTGTTCCCAGAGCAAAGGCTTGGAAGATCCTACCATCTGTTGGAAAACACACAGGAAGTGAAGGGATCTGAGAGAGAGGATGATTGTGGAGGTGTTGAGAAAAAATACATTAGTTTTAGTATAAAATAAAAGAGATGACATGTGCATATCCATGTGCAAATTGGATGCAAGTGGTAACATGAGAGTAAACAATTTCAGACAAATTTGTGTGTGTGTGTGACAGGGACGGAAATGAGTGAAATGTGTGAATGCGTGTGTGTGTGTGTGTGAGTGTGACTGTAAATTGGAAAGAAACCTGGACAATGAAAGTGAACAGCATGGCCACAGGGGCTATTTTTGTCCTGCCATACACCCATCCGTTCGTCCGTCTCTGTCTGCCTCAAGCCGACTTGGTTCTGGATTCCTCTAAACCCCTTCGTTGCTCCGTTCGCTCCTCCCTCCTTTACTCTTGCTGTCAACTCTGTTCTCTCTCGTCCTGTCTGATTTCCTGACATACAGTTGACCACATCACCCCCGTCAAACCAGTTCACACTCTGTGTCCCACATTTTGAAGACCAGTCACACTTCCATCTTGAGCTGCTGCTGCCCTAAAGGGACGACTGTCACTTGACATCTTAAAAGCTGTTATATAAATGATGGACTTTCACTGTTTTTGCAAAATGAAGTCTAAAATTATCTCTGAGACGTTCAGAAGTGTTTTTTCTACTTGCAAAATCAAGCATCCATGAAAGGATTTTCTTAGATCATAAGAGCTTCATATAGCTATATTTTTCAGTACTATCTAAGGAGAACTGATTTATCTACACTCATTTTATTTTTTTTGTAATCAGAGCTGATAAGAATATTGTCAGCAGGTGATTTGTGTGAACAATATATCTTCGTGGTTTGTTTACTGAATATTTTCAGTGGGTCTTGTCTGGTTCACACATAGCTTAACTTCAAAAAAGAAAACATGAACTGTAGTTTCTGGAGGAATTTTTTGCAGCTGTACTGAGGGGTGCTCCAAAAATGTTTCCCTGTAGAAAGAAAACAATCTATCTCATTACTATATAAGGTAAAGAGTGAACATCTGTCTTAAAGTTTAAGAAGAAATTGTGATTATGGATCAGCATATTAAAACCTCTGACCTATTATCATGTGGGCTTTTCCTTATCTGCAGTTTGTCAAAAGAAGGACCAGAAGTGAACTAGTTTTTTTGAAATGGCATAAAATGTTTATTTCCTTCTATGCAGTAGTCCTAGCTTTCTTTAGAGGCCAAGAAAATACATACTGTACAGACATTTTGATGCTTCGGACAATGTTGTTCTATGAAACCTATGAAACCGTACATGTAGATCCGACATTGATATTTAGCACCAATTTAAACATTGTTGCAGGCCATACAAACTCTTATTGAAAATATATTGCTGGATGGATCCTTTCAGCAGTCATGAAACAAGAAAAATTCTGGAACCAATCGTGCCTTTTATTCAGGAAATGGGGGATGTGCTGGACAAACAGTTCTGATCCATATATCGCAATCGAAAAGGGTCTGTTGCTAATGTAGGTGACAGGGAACATCGTGTGCCTTCAGGGGTCTCGTGAAGTGCGTTCCTTAACAATTCGGGGTGGTGAGGAGGGGTGTCGGCAGTGAAAGGGCGGACCAACACACTATTATCATAATTCTGTGATAATAGAATATTATATATACATAAGACCATTCAAAATAATGATGGAAAAGAAGGTAAATAGCAATGTGAAGAACACAGACTGACCATGCAGAGAAAGTGGGGAGAGCAGGCTGTGTAATGATGTGTGCGCCGCATGTTGTTTTCGATTGTCAGCAGGTGGTGTACCACAGAGCATGAGTCTCCGTCTCACCGCCATATGCAACCTGATGCACTGAAGCTTCAAACTGGCTTCTCCGCAACAGTGAGAAGCACATTGGCAGAGGGCCATCAAGACATATTGAGAGGCAGATCACTGAAGGGCAAACATGAATGGGAATTACTTGCTCTGCTTCTCCTTTTTGGCTCCTAGTAGATTACATCTCTAACAGAGACTCTCTCAGTTGTGTTAGGATGGGTTCACTTTAGAGGAATGCATTCAAATGTGAATAGTTGCGCATGGATTGACTATAATTGTAATTTGTGCTGATTGCGAAACAATTAATATGCTAATTGATGTCAGGTGAGTTGCTGCAGATATTTAATATATTCTAGTTTTAGCTTCTGCTTTTTTTTAGTACAATTCAATTGTAGTTGGAGAAGTGATACAAAGAGGAAACTGTTCAAGTCAAACATTAGAGCTGCAGTATAGTAGCTTATAAAAAAAATGTTTTTTACATATCGTTAGAACTATCACTATGCTGTAGCACTTTGGTATAAGATGAATAATCTGATAAGTTGAACTCCTCTGGCTCTTCCCATTGGCCCTATGTCATCTGCAGAAACATGCTGCTTCATCAGAAACAACCAATCAAAGACAGGAGGAGAGGTTTGTTACCAATCATGCATGTGTATGCGGTCCTCGCAAACTTTTTTTTATCTCAACTTAATAAAAAATGAAAAATGTCTATGCTCCCATTGGGGAACATTGGGGAGCATAATAATTTTTTGACCAGTTGTACTTCTCCATTAAGTCTGACTTTAAAAAAACATTTGATTGCATTTCTACAGCAAAAAACCAGCAAAACCTCATTTTTTTTATCCGTTCTTTTATTCTGGTATTTCCCAAACTGTTTGCATCTTTAATTTTCCTTGAGGGTACATCTGTAGTGTTTGTTCTCAGCAAACTTCTTGCTTGAGCTTTAATCCAATATCTTGTTTGCCGGTAATTCAGAACTATCCTTCTTTTCTAAAATGAGAGTGGATTACAGATGTATGGAGGTGTGTGAGAGACAGCATGCTGAAGTGTCAGGTGATTCACTGTAGTGGCTACCAAGACAGCCAGACTAAGAAAGCCTCAATCACAGAGAGGCTATAAATGGGAATAGCTCTTTGGAAAAAACCTCACACTCCATAAATTTTGGAGCAGAGACCCAGAGAGAAATACACGTGGATCATTTCATGGTCTAGTATTGGATCATAAGCGCTAAAAGGGATGTAGAAAAATCATCAGCTGAGATTTTTGCTTGGAAAAAAAGTGAATGTGTTAAGCTAAAAATGTGTGCAAGCATCCACATGCTCAGATGTGCTCCCGGTATTTCAAATTCAATCTGACATTTGCATGTTTGTATGGAGGCACTTCCCCCCCGAATAGATTGATGGAATGGGGCAGGATAGTGAGGTGGGAATTGAGGAAAGAAAAGCAATTAAAGAGGCAGTCAAATGGTGGCGGTGCAACGAGCATCTCATGCAACAAGTCCCTGGTTTAATTACGTTTAGCTCTAGATGTGCCATTATGACATAGTAAATGAATCAGGAACATGTGGAGATGTTTCTGTGAGATAAAATGGGTAGATACAGTAGGCACCTCTTAGATTAAATTAAAAAAAAATAGAATATTTACCTGAAATGTTTCATTTTAACATGAATCTTTACAGAACCAAAACAGTTACATGCTGGTTCTAAAGCTGAGTTCATGTGGATTCAATCAGGTAATGAAAAAAATAGCATTTTAGCTCTTTGTCACACTTCCTGTAGTGCAAACATGGCTTCCCTTGTGGAAAACCAGAATACAAGATGGCTTTCATTTCATGTTCAATTGAAATTGTACTTCATGTTCATTTAATCAAGTCCAACATTTGACCAAGTAGGTGGTCCAAGTTCTTTAAACTTATTCTTAAATCTTTTGGATGCACAGTGATTTAGTCTTAAATTATACCTTGAAACTGCTTTCACTCATTTTTTTTATTCTGCCATAATATATTGGGATAAGAAGTGCAAAAAGTCAGTGTTAGGGACACTTTGTAAGCATAGAGTAAGTGATGCTTCCCTCTACTTAAGCTGAATAGATTATCTTTTCTGGTCAACATCCAGAGACTTTCTTGAGATTTTTGTTTTTTGTTTTTGCCATTTTCTGCTGTATTCTGATACCTGTGTAGAAACGTTTCTACCTAAGTGTAACTTCTGGAATGCAGTCTTCTCTCTACAGCTGGGTATTCCAACTCAACAATGACCTCAAAAGCAGATCAAAATGGTTTTGTAATGAATTTGAACAGAAAGTTAGTAATCTGTTCTTAAACTTGCTTGAAGCCAAGCAAGTTAAATGAGCACCTTTAATGAAAACAGTGATCAAATATTGAGGTAGTTATGCAAGGAGCTTTCTGGTCGCAACAGAATCTTTATAGTTTATCATCAATATATAAGGTGAAATTTATTTAACTATTTATATATGTCTCTGTATCTGAACTTGTCATTAAAGGTTAATGCAATGCACAGAATGATGACATTCTTGCCAATATAGCCCCTGTTTGACCTCTTTGTTTTGTTACACAGCTGCAGTCTTCTTCCCTTCCTTTATATCCCAACATTTGTCTTCGAGCTACGTGCCTGATGCCCGACAGCAATAGTAAGGAAGGCAAAGAGAAGGGGGAAAAAACAGAAACAGAAAGGGATGCCTGCAGAAAGAGCAAATGGGTTGCTGCAGCAAATGAAAAAGAATGGGGGAATCCTATTATCTGAGTTACTGAGAAACAGAGACATGGAAAGCGCCAGGTTGTAATGAGCAACTTGAAAAATGAGATGAGTCAGAAAAGTCAAGCAAGTTAGTAGTTCCAGAGTAAAGGAGAGAGAATCTGAATGAACAAAAACAACATGATTTGTATCAGAACATAAAAGCATAGTAAGTAAAAGACCTGAAAATATTGTAAGGAATGAGCGTGAAAGAGACGGGCTGCTAAAAGAGAGAGAGACAGAGAGAGAGCGAGAGAGAGAGAGAGACAGTTTCTCTCACCCTGGTCTTTAGCCAGTTTTTTTTTCCCTTATCGGCCCGGTCCAGACGTGGTGAAAAAAAAAAACGTGCATGCTATGTGCCTAGAAAGAGCCTCTAACCCTGTCCTATGTGTTCAGAGGTCGACTCACGGTGCCAATGGTTCCTCATCTCTGAAACCAGGAAGATTTGTTCACAAAGCTCTCACAGATGGATGCCTTAGGCTCAGCCGTCATAATTTAAAAGTTCAGTTCTGTTCACATTAATTTTACGCATCAAAGTTTGCAGATGAAACGTGACATTTACAAATCTAAAAATATGCAGTTTTAGAGTTTGATCTCTGATGCAGGGGGACGTTTTTATATATTCCGACATGAACTGAAGTGGAGAAACTGGATATTTGTTCTAATTCTAACACAAATTATCAGGCCTTAAAAAAAATCGAACTTGTTTATATGCACCAGTCCATCCTGATACAGAACCCATCTGCACTAACTTACAGCCCCTGGTAATATTAAAGGGAAGCTGTAGAGTGTGCTGTCTAAATGCACACATCACTTAGTGCCACTACATTTATTACAGAGCTTGTTTAGTGACATGTAATCTGCAGTGAAATGACCCAGCCTACCTTATGTTCATTTATAGACATGTCAGATGTGTTTTTTCGATATAGATCACTTCTGAGAGCTACTCAATGTGTGTGTATGCGTGCATGCGTGCATGTGCGTGCATGTGCATGCATGTGCGTCTGTGTGTGTGTGCACGGGTGTGCGTGCGTGTGTGTGTGTGTGTCAGAGCATTTTCTCGCAAACACGCAGCACCTTTTTGAAGAACATGAAGGACTTTCTCAAAGTGTGCCTTTCACTGATGGCTGATAATCTAGTTGATTAGTTTTCTGAAGCCATTTGCTTAGAAACAAGCGTGAAATTGAGCCTAAAGGCTTTTCAAAACCATTATCTATGTAAAATTGAATACTGTGTGAGGTAAAAGAAGGCACAGTAGCATTTATGCAGCTGCATGTCCGGGTTTGCGCATGCAGTATCTTTGAACTCTCAAGGGAAATTAAGTTGACATTAGACTGAGATTAGATTCTCTATTTTGCAACTTGCAAAAGAATGAAATTCCAAAGTGATAACTCTCACATGAGCAAGCATCAGCAGTTTTATTATCCATCAATTAAAATATAGTTTGTTTTAGCCATTATGAAAATGAAAGTAGTCGTAGCTATCACTATGCAGCATTGTGGGCATTTTTAAACCTGACATTGTGTTGGTTTAGCCCCGTTGTTGTAGCTCGACCTGCCTGTGCCATTTTTTTTCCAGCCATCCCACTGCTTCTTCTCAACAAGCTGAATGAAGAATGCTTCCTTTCAAAGCAGGAAGGTTAATTTAGAAATGTCTTTGAAAATGTCTTTGAAAAAAATGCTTCATGTCCAAGTGTGTGAGAAGTTTTTGTTGTAAATGCTCACACACATAAATCAGAATAATCTGAGTGCGGTCGTTGTTTTGAAATTGTGACGGTCAAGTGAAGTAAAGCTCCACACAGAGGACAATATGTGCAACTTTAACTTAATCCAAAATATCTCAAGAAGTCAAACAAACACTACACTAGTTATTTCTGCAGAAGACAACAGTATGCATCAAAAACCTAATAGATGCTACTTATTTACAACATTTATTTCTAGATGATCAAAATTATGAAATTCTTAATATAATTAGCATTTTCTTTTCACTGCAGGGGGGGATTTGTAGGAACTAGGATAGTTTTCTGGGATATTTTTTCTCCTCTTTGCGTCTTCACTGAGATAACCAGGGCCAAATAAGACAAAATGGATGGAAGTCCATCCTGCTTCTTTCTAGTTTCCAATTCCTGTTAACTTGAAATTACTGGAGATTACCTGGAGGTCTTTGTTTTTCCAGCAAAGAATGGGTGCTGGTCTCCCCCATGGTGTAGAGCTAAAGCTGGATAGCAGGAATGAAAATGTGTCACAGGCTTCATCTTTTGAAGCAGAAAATAAAAGAATCTCTGGCTTTTTTTCTAAGGTGTTTCAAGCCTGTGAAGAAAATGGCTCCAAAAATACACATTAAAAAGTCATGTTTACCTCTAGCAGATGATAAGTTCACGAGGAGCCCTTTGCTTTGAACTGTCAGATGCATGCACTTTTGCTGCGAAAATATTTAATTCCTGTTTAGCTGAATTCGCAAAGTATTCAGTGATTAATCTAAATCAGTTTTCTTCTGACTGTTCCAGGAAAAACTGTTCCTTGATTTTTGTAGTCTGATTTTTCAAATTAAACCGACAGAAATAGAAAACACCGATTATTATCATTAGAATGCAAGTAGCCTCTTTAGCTCAGATGATTCTAATGATCTTCTCTTAACAACAGTCTGCTTTACCTTCCAATAAAAACTTTCAGTTTTCTGCAAATCTTGCTTTTGTTGCTACAAGTAGAATACCGACCGCTCCTATCTATTCCACATAGCACACTTAAAAACATTCATTCCCCAAGTTAGGGTTCAAGGTAATAATACAACATGAGGTTAAATCTTTAATAGGACTTTGACGGAACAAGCGTGGGAAGGAAGTTAAGGTATTCTTAACTTCCTTAACTTCATCGAGGAGGAGCAACACGATGCCCATCATAAACTGGTGAATTTAAATGTCCAAGTATGACTTGCTTAATTCCAGTTAACATTGGAAGTATTCTTGGTAAGAGCAAAGAATAGATGGGAAAAGGGATTAAAACCCCAAAAAAGTTGAATGGAAGTCTACAAAATAATCAAATAAGAGCTAATAAAACAGAGCTACTCAGAAAATGCTTCCACCTTTAGCGGCGCAACTCTAAAACTTGGACAATTTTTTTCTTCTAAACTTTTAAGTTCAACCTGTCAATCTGCATGTTTAGTCATTTAAGTTCAGGTTTAAGTTATTGCTGCCTAATACTGAGATAAAGCAGATCAATAGTTGCTATTATTCCTCCATTACTCAAAAAGAAACGTATATAAACATTTAACATCGCCTTTGTCCACTAAAGTTCTAAACATCAAATGAATACAGTTAATAAATATATTTAACATGCATTTAGGAAATTCCTTAGTTATTGGGCAAGCTTTTACTTGATCCTTCTTATTTTTATCCCTGGATTTCATTCCTTTATGTCCAAATTGCAACTCGATTGCCTGCATCCTTCTGTGGATCTCGCAACTAAATCCATAACGCATCCTTTTTAATTCCCTGGGACAATGCTGCTGCAGATATTTTTAATCGACATTTCTTTCACTAGATAACACAAACATTTATATGAGTTAAGTAGATAATGTTAATCCTAAACAAGACGTTGAATATCAGTCCCACAAATAATCAAGCTAGAAATATTTTCCTGATCCCCGGTGAAAATAAGTGTCAATTCCCATTTCTTCCTTTCTGGGTCTCCATTAGGCAAGAATTTACATCCATTTAAACTTTTCTCCTTACCTCATGCTATTTGTCTGCCTCACTAATTATTAAGCATGTGTGAGTTTTCACTACAGGGTATACTGGTGTAATGATTTATTAATGGTGACCATTTGCTGTATCACCCTCAGTTCGTCTGGGTCCATTTAGAATATGAACAGGGACAAATGACACCGACTTTTAATTATCCTGAAAAAAAAGTCAAATTAACATTATTTTTATTCCTAAACATAGTTATGTTTAGTGTTCATTCACATTTAGTTTTTTCTCCTATGCTCCCCCTCATCGCCATCCTGAACTTTACCATAAGTCTATTATTGTCCACCATGTGAACTTGATGGTTACAGCAACATACATGTTTTTGATTTTGTTTTTATTTCCACACTGTTTTACCTCTGCTTCCCTCATCTCACTCTTTCACTACCTATTGAGACTCAAAGCGTCTCGGAAACAAAGTACATTAAAAACATGTGCTGACAAGATTCAAGTCATTTTAAAATGTTCTAAGAATGTTGTAAATACTAATTATACCACATTTCTCAGATGTTTGGCTTTCGGTTTTTGTTTGCATGTGATCATTGTCCTTCTGGGTAATTTATGTTCCACTGCTCATTCTTCCTGTTTACATTATTGTCCAGAAGGCTTTACCGTATTAATTTATTTCTTTATGTTTAGTTTCTTAGCTTAGCTTGGTCAGTTAAACAAGAAACATTGCACGTTTGTGGAGCTAGTGTTTGTCTTCATTTCTCAGAGACGAGTATCTCAATTAAATTCTGAAATGCTTGTCTGACTCTCCTGCAGTACGACTGTGTTGACCAGCATTATTCTTCTTATTAATAAGAAAGCATCACTGCCACTCTTTGCGAAAACCTATGTCCCTATTGTAACTCTACAACATTGACACAGCTTAAGTGAAGAACGTGTGAGACGCTTTTATGTGGTCCAGTTGTCAACCAGTGGCCAGTTAGTAAACCAGTTTGAAAATCTGATGTACAAGATCACAAAGCTCCTGAAAGTGGAATTTGGTGAAGGTCAGTAATTATTGGCATGTGTATGACTGGATTGTCAGTGGTGGGAATGAGGCATCAGCAAACACTGCACATCCATAGACATCTTTACTGTGGCAATTTTAAGTTGGACAGTCACAGCCTTTATTTGACCCATAAGAAATGTTAAAGATTTGACTTTTGTAAACCATCTGTCTTGTCCAAGTGTAGCCTGAGCAAATTAGTTAAAAATCAGACTTTGTGAACCCATTTGATTAACTGCAACCACTTTTCAACCACCTTTAGACATCAGTGGATGTTTTCAACCAAGATGTTTTATATTTATTTAGCAAATACTGACTCATGGTGTAATGTTTGTTTTGTAGTAAGTAGACTAAAGGGAAAGGAGAATAACTGTTAACAACACATGCCCTCATGTCAATACCTGACATGAGGGCATGTCAGGTATTGTAGACAAAGCTGTTATTTGGTGGGGCTTTTTTGTCTTCATCATGCCGTCATGTCTGTGGTTAAACCAAACATTGCCCCTGCTTGTCCAATTAGACTTAGAGTCCCACAGCACATCACCAGTGTCACAGGAACAGACAGTCCATTAACAGTGATAGAGATGGATAGTAAGAGATCAGAGTCAGGAGACGAAACGTACATTTCTGCAGTTTGTCTCTTCAGAAATCTGCTTTTTAAGGCATCATTAGCAGGCACAGAGTTGCTCGGGCCACAAATCCTCAGAGAGATATGCATATTGCCACGAGAACTTGTCCCTACTCACAATTTGCATAATGTCGGGCGTCTCACTTCATTAGTTTAATGCTTGCTTAAGGTAACTAGCCTAAACAAGATAAACAAAGAAGGGAAGAATACTAATTCATAGCACTACTAATGACTTCTATTAGCAGTGCAGGCACAGCTGATCCATGTGTGTACATGTGACTTACAATGTACTTGACATGGTTTCATGGATCAGCTAGGAGAACTCCTAGATGCTCACTTGATGATTTTTAAACATGTTACCTGTTAAAATGTGTTCTGTTAAAATGATGCAAACCCATTATATACAGTGTACTTGCAGTCATGAATAACTCGCTGTCAGATTATTGCAGATGAATAATTTTATTGGATAGATGAATCTGAGGAGTTCTTTTTAATTTTTATTTTTCTTACAGAAAGGTTGGAGTCATTTGCAGGACCGTTTAAAGCAGGTTTTCTGAAAAATCAAGGTTATGTGTGAATGAGACAATCTGCCGGCGTCAGAGTAAGCAATTCACAGTCCAGTGTCACAGACTTTGTGCTGTGAGCAGACATTTACTACAGCACCAACAGGAAAGTCTTGCTCAATTATAAGAAATCTTGCCACTATTTGCTATGGATGATTAAAAAATAGAAAATGCTGTCAGCCTGTTAGAAGTTTCAGTGTGGGTTTCCTTGTCCATGAAATACAAAGGCAGTCATTACAGAGAGATACTAATGGTACTTATTGTTAACAGAAGTTTAATTGCAGACAAAAAATGTTCTCTTCTTGACCTGAAAAAATGAAAATGTATTTTGGTTTCAATCCTAAATCGTATTTTAAATTAGTCAAACTTTTGTCTCAACTCAGGTACAAACCCATTGCATCCCTGATTTAATTTTTTATTTTTTTCACTTTCTTGTGTAGGTGGGGTAAATCATTTTAATGAGTCTTGCTGCTCTCCTGCCTCCTAAGGAGTGTCTTTAAGGCCAAAGTTCATCTTGGCTTATCTGACAGTCATTATATAAATCAGGATACTTTTCTGAAAATAAGTATAAAGGTCCTTCGACATCGAGAGAGTGATGGTTCACAGAGAGAAGGCTTTACCTAGACAAAGGTCAGTGTACTGCATTCAACTTTAGGCACCTGCTCGCCTTGAATAGCCTTTCATCAAATGTTCAGTGATGCTTGAAAGTCTGTGACTGAATTTGAATATTTTACCTAACTTTAAATAGCAGTGTGAGAGCCACAATAACTTTTGCTGGTCTGAACTTGTGACCCTTTTTAATTCAATTAAAAGAACAATCTGCATACATATATTTCTTTTATTTAATTAGTTTTGTACTAAGTTTTGTCACAGAGAATAAGAAACCTGAATCCTTTTCTTCAGGTAAGAGGGCTTTGGTAAAGATTTATTGATTGTTTGCCAAGCAGTTCTGTTTACTTCCTCAAACTGCTCTGATAACAGCCTGAAGTTGAGTAAAAGATTTTATCTGGGAGATGATAAAAAGGTTTTTGTGCTGTCAGCAGTGAAAGACCTGAATCAGTTCTCTCAGAGCTTAACTGCTGATCTTCTGCAGTAAATACTGACCTTCCTCAAAGAAATCTCAATCGCTCTTCTGGAAGTGGCAATTGTTTCAAAGTGTTTACTGTCACCTGCAGATTTAACGAACACATAGCTGAAGAAGAAGAATTATTTTCACCTTTTTTTCCTGCATGACAGCAAAGAGAACAGATCCTTCAATTCAGACAATTTAGCATTAGTTTCTCAGGCACATCCTTCCTATCTCAGTCACCTCTTTGAACTCAGGTACGACCTCCGTCAGTCAAAGCCGCGACTCGGCCACTCAGTTAGGCTTTTAGGCTCCCAGCTTCCTCCTCATTAAACACAGCAGTGGTGACAGAGGGGAGAGTTTAGACTAAAATTGGCCAGCTCAGAAAGCGTCTTCCTGCATCCTGTGACGGTGTTATTCAGAGGCAAGGTTACGCAAGATTATAAAAGTAACAGTGAGGTCGTAACAACAGGCGATTTCAGCCGGCAGTTAGAAGTGTTGAGAGAGTGGAGTCAAACTTAGTGTCACTGTCAGACTGTTTGATTTTCTTCATCTCACTAAGTCTCCCCAATATTTCCGAGCCTAAAGCAGCGATTCTCAAGCTCTGCAGTCTGATGTGGATCAGAACCGAGTGGCCAGTCACCCCAGGCTCAGCCCACGTCTTATGTTTCAGGCAATACCATTTCCACGTTTTGGAAAAAAAAAAAACCCAGACAGAATAGCAAAATTTTACATATAAAACTTTATGGATCATTAAACTTTGAATATCATAAAATTTTGCAGTTAATTGATTTAATCCTAAAAATATGTGTGAGTTATTGTTCACTTGGCTAAATTTTCTTGTACTTTTAGTCAGTTTAGAAAAAGAACTTTCTGCCTTATAACAATAAATGCAATCAAGATGAAGTAAGGATTGTTTTAAATTCTGTATGAATTTAGATTTACTGTACGAAACGTAGCAAAGACTGGGATCACAAATAAACATTTGTAGCTATAAAGTATAATTTTCTTTTAATAAAATTATATGTAGCTCTAAAGCAATGAACTTGCTCTAAAGTTCATTGTGATAAACACCAGTTTTACGGGGTTACTTTTTATAGTAGATATGTTTACAGAAAAAGTGCCTGTGACCTCAAAACCTGAAGAGTTTCTTAAAACTTTTTGGGATCATTGCAGCTCTTGCTCTAAATACCTCACCCTTGCACTTTTTTATACTGTACATTTGCAGTGGGGCCTTCACAGTAGATCATTTTCTTATTTCTGAGCCTTGTACCTAAAAGGACAACATATTCTAACATTTACATAAATCTCTTTCTCCTTTGTTTATCTTTTTTCTGTCTCAGCTATAACTCTGCTGTGGCTTTGCTTTTACTATGTCAGTCAGATTTTTATTTGTCATTTCTTATATTTAATTCGGTCTACCAACCGTCATCATGTCATCTTGTTTTAGCTGAGCCAGTCTCTTTCCATGTCTTTTTGCTTTACGTATATTTTGTAAATCTGCATTGAAGTGACTGTTTGTCAAGGTTTTTTTCCTTCAGAGAAGATTGCGTCCAAAGATTTCTTCACAATATGGACTGTTCATGCTTATGTAAATTTCACTTTCTTTACTCTACTACTACTTGAGGGCATGTAGATAAACAGGAAGGCAGATCTTCTTTAAAGAAGACTTATGAAATCTCTTTCCTTTTTCTTACACATTTTTGTAATACTATATGGGCCTTTACTGCTTCTAGAAACCAGTCCAAGTGTTTTAAAAATACATCCAATCATTTTCTTTGGCAATAAGTGAACGTTCGGTTAGTGTCTCGAATACGAGTCGTTTCAAATGCTTTACGATTATTAAGTCACAATTTATGGGCACTTCCCCGTTACCTAGCAACCCCAGCTGAGTCCAGCCCTTCACCAGCCCAATTCGTTCACTTCATTATTAGGGTTTGAGTATGTTAGGTCAGCTGGTTTTACCACTGCATGCGCTGCACAGTGGCTACTGGAAAAGCAACATGCTTTGTTGCTCCAATGAACAACATGTGTCCATGTTTCCCAGTCTCTGCGTGCCTTCATTTTATTTTTAAAGCATGTTTTCATTAATGTTTTTGTGCACATTCTAAATTGTTGTATTGGAAAAGCCTAATGGAAATGATGAAGTTGAAAATAACTTAATTAATAAAAAAAATGAAAAAAACAAGGTCACATGAGGGATTTTTTTACTTTTTTTGAAAAAGTGCTTAAGAGAAGATGGAAACCCGTTTGCTGATAAAGTTGTCATGTAGGGATTCCCCCCATCAACCCATGGGTTTGTGCCTTACTAAAGGCTCAAAACTTGGAAAATTTCAAAGTCAAACCATGTAGCGCAGACTGGAGGACTTTCAGCCAGGAGTGGCCGGCAGGTTGTACTCCCGACTGGAATGGGACTGGTGGAATGGACCTTGACAGAAGGACAGTTCTGTTCCTTTGGTTCACTGCAAAGCTGCAAAGTAAGCATGACTTACCATTCAGAAACCACTGCTGCCTGCATCCTTGACGGTTGTGCAGGAGGCTCCACATCTTGTGCTTGTGTGTCTGACACGGGGTCAAAGATGTGCTGTTGTACAACTGTGCATGAGTTTTCAGCCATTTCCACATTTATGAATGTTGAGTGTGTCGGGGGGCCAGCAGCAGCTTATTTGCATAATACTGACGGAGCCAAAAAACAGCTCATTTTGAAAGAAGCAGAACTGACCAGGTGAAATCTCATTATCGGAGAATGATTTTGTGCATAAAATGTTATGAATATGTTTTATTACAGCCCATAGACCTACCCTAACTTTTTCAGGGAAGCACATTGGATCCCCTTGTAAGTGAGTCTTATGGACTAAGCCCACCTCTGAAAAAGGAATGACCTTGTTGACAAAACTAGACTTTCCCACATTTACTATTCTTTTGGAAAAGAACAACAGTAACAGTTCTCTTAACCTGTCTGCTGCCCAAACATCAAAACATCCTCCTCTGCACCACTCAAGCAAAACCTCTGCAGAGACCACATCTGCTGTCGCCATGACTAATCTGTCATGTCACAAGCACAACAAACTGAGACTCACACATAAACACAAAAAGTCATCTATTTTTGGCAGGTTTTTGTGAAGGCGACCAATTTTAGAACCACAGCTTTCATAACTATATTTTCCTGCTATTTTCTGATTGTCTACATGGGGCTATACAACTATCCAGCCATAATTCAGCATGCTAATCCCTAGTGTGGTCAGCAGGGGTGCTGGTGCCTCTCTCCAGCGCTCAACGGGTGCATCTGGACAACTACTTTACCCCAGTTTTTGTTCTGCAGCAAAGCCCCTTTTCATTCTGAATTAATTTTACTACAGTTCATCATGCTACTCCCTCTCAT
Source organism: Micropoecilia bifurca (assembly GCA_903067075.1). NCBI lineage: Eukaryota > Metazoa > Chordata > Actinopteri > Cyprinodontiformes > Poeciliidae > Micropoecilia > Micropoecilia bifurca. Next base: position 35,362 of record CAEGAF010043142.1, on the reverse strand, counting down.
TGTTAACCTTTCAAATTTTAATGCTCTGGCCTCTGTTTGTGCCCCTCTGCACAAACAAATGTTGTGTTAGCCAAAGGGTAATGTACACTTAGAGAGACGGACATGGACGTAGAGAGGGACAGCTGGACAAAGACTCGGGTTTTTGTTAAGAGGTTTGTACAGCTTTGGGTTTGCATTATAGAGTCTGTGTGGAAACACAAAGTAGATCTGATTCAATCAGATGACTTTATATCTGCAGCCCTTCTGCAGGGAAATAAGATATTTTAGTGTCACTTGTAAGCAACTCAAATAGCAGATATTACAGTTACATTCATACTAAATCACATTACAACAGTAATCTTTAATTGATGAATAACACAATGCTCAGAGAGAGGTTCAAAGTGTGGGACCTAATTCTATTCCCCAGCTTGAAACTTCTTCACAACTTTATTCCCAACTTGTCCATTTTGTTCCTTGACTTTCATGATGCTGTTTTTTTTTAATTAATATTCTCTAATAAAGTTATGAAGCATTGACAGAATCATGTATTTATACTGAGATTAAAGTTTGCAAAGGAGTTACTTTTGAAAGCAAATCATTGCTGTAGATTTTATTTAGGGGTGTCAGAGTAAAGTTGCTATCTTTTGTTTAAAAGTAATTAAATCCATGAATATTTTTTCTTCTATCAAGTTATGTGCTACTTTATATTACTTTATGAAACAAAACGACTCATTGAAACTACAATGTGTCGTTTCACACATTCACACCCTCCATTCATGTGAATGGAGGGTGTGAAAACTTAAGCAAAATAGGGAAAAATAACCCAATCTAAACTATTTTGAATGTTAATCAATTTCTGTGGCTTATAAATTTCAAAATTCTATAAAAAAATTATACATTTAGTTTAACATATTTTTAATATTGTGTAAAAAAATACTGTAAAATAAGGAAAAAGGCTTAGTTGTGACAGGCAGTCTGTACATCACTGACACAGAGATGCTTACTCAGATCAGCCAGACAGCTCCATTACAGCTCTGACAGCTCAATCCTCTAGATAACAAATCACCTACCTAGGCGTCTTCCATGGAAAAGAGCATGTGCCAGAAATGTCAACATGCAATAATTTATTAAACTGTGCAATCTATATATGTGCATATGTAGCTTCTTAAGGTCAAGTGCAGCTCAGGACTGCCGTATAACACTTTCTATAGAATGAAGAAAACAACTTGTATCGATAGCCTTCAGCTATCGATACAAGAAAATCCACTTTTTTTCTGTTTTTTGACATTGCATTTTTACAGTGCCTTGCACCACAAACCTCAATATATTTTGTTGGTGTTCTGGTGCATAACTGTGAAATGGAAGGACAAGCGTACATGTTTTTCCAATTCCCTTTTTGAAAATACGCCTGGATAGTGTGGCCTGTTTTATGTATTGCTCACTGTACCCATGTGCTAAATACAATCTACCTGCATGCTAATGTAAAGAGGGAAACATAATTCCCTCTTCCATCCACACAGAAAAGCACGGTGGCTGCAGGGATACTTGTTGTAGCTGAGGTTCATGGGAGGTGGTTTGAGGTGAGGGCATGCTTTAAAATGCAAGCAATATTTTTTCAATTCTTCCTTGATTTGTGTTGGTCTACCACATTAAGTCTTCTTATTTGTGGTTTTAATATGAACACAGGTGAAAAAGTTCAAATGGTATGACCACTTTTGCACCTGAGGAATCGGTATTTGTCTTTCTCTTAAATGATGTGTGTGTGTGTGTGTGTGTGTGTGTGTGTGTGTGTGTGTGTGTGTGTGTGTGTGTGTGTGTGTGTGTGTGTGTGGTCTTGTATGAACGTGCGATCACTATTCCTGTTCCCAGCTATGCCTGAAGGGGAGTGGTAGAGAGGTGTGTGGGGGTGGGAGGGGGGTCACAGGAAGCAGGATGGGGTGGAGATGTGGGGGGGGGGGATGGGTCTGCCCTGGTTCTAGTATCCATGGTAACCCTGTCCTACCCTTCCAGGATTCATGTAAGAGGTGAGGGAGATGATGGGATGTGGAGAGGTGGCAAAGGGACTGGATGAATGACGGAAGACAAAACAAATACGAACATTTGAGAAATTACTGTCAATCCCAGGAACATAAAGTAGATTAAAGAGGCTAAAACAACATATTAAAATAAGAAACGAAAGGCAATATGTGTTTAGCAGATAAATGGAGAAATCAACACAAACAGGAATTGCTGATGGTATTCTCTCTTTGTCCTATAAGTAAATAAAAATCGTGGAAGTCGTTGGAAACATAATGAGATTAGTCAATACTATAATATTCAGTGTTTGCATAGAATTAAATCTGTCGTTGTTGTTAAAGGCTTTACATGGAGTTCTTTTTTTTTTGAGGAATACTTATTCTGTGCCAGAAGAGGAAACTCATCAGCTGTTCCCGCTGAGCTGAAAGCAACAGGAAGACAGACAGAGAAAGCAAAAAAAGTGCAAAACAGACAGATATTATGTGTTTGTGTGTCTTCAGAATATTAATGTGACATCATTGTGTTTGCGACTGTGAAAAATGACTGTAGCTGCTGTTTCCCGCTTCAGCTCAGCAACCATAAAAGACAACTGTACTATAATGAATAATGACATTACATCATTATGTATATATAGTAAGGATGAGAAATGAGATGTTGAGTAGGGGAAATAGTGTTTGTATTTTTTATTATTTTTTTTGCATATTTGCATGGTTCATATGTTTCCTTTTTTTCTTCTTACTCATCTGAACTGTTAAACAAATTTGCTGGTAAAATTCCTAAAACATAAACTATTAGAAAACAAAAATACTGCACATCTACCAGTTTTTTTATATATATATTTTTTTAGTTTATAGAAAGATTTTTTTCAAACATTCAACTGCTTCCTAATGAACGCCAGGATTCCTCAGTCAGTGTGACTCTCTCTAATGAAAGCTCATCTAAATCACAGTGTGACATTAGGGCCGGTTTGGGATATTAAAAATTAATCACAGGCTGTATAAACGTGATTGGAAGAATACATCCATCACATACGGAAGCAAGAGACAAAAGGGACTGAGAGGGAAGAGTGAGATTTGACGGAGGAGGAAAAAAAAGACAAGGTCAAGGCCGATCAATACGGGCTGTAACGGCACAGGTGAGATGATCGGTTAATTTCAGATTCTGTCGTGTGACCCCTTTGCTTCCTCTCAGCCCCCTTTTGTCCCATGTGCGCACACGTATCGTCATCCTCACATCCTCAGAATATAGTGGTTACTGAGAGGCAATTTCACAGCTGTTGGTCTGACCACCTCCGGACCTGGAACTTCATTACAGCACTCTGGCACAGCTTGCAGTGCACACACAGAGAGGCACATGACACGGTGCGGTGCAGACGAAGGCTCGTGTCGAGCCGTCAATGTGCCACTTTATCATAATGGTGTTGACATGTAGAAAGGCCAATTCCTATTGTAAGTGGCCTGGTGAAGGATAAGTCATATTATGCATCGACAGGAGAATTAGGATTAGAAAAGAGGTTCATTTGGAAGCAAAGAAAACTGCAGAGAAATTACTGAACCAGTACAACTGCTGGCTAAACATATTTGCTCACAGGATTTAAATTTTATGAGGAATCTAACATTATTATGCTGCTCCAAAATTGCCCCTCATGTCCCTAGTGTTTGTGTTTTTGTCCTTTGGATACAAGATGGAGTATAATCTGAGTCTTTCAGACTCAGCTCTTTTGCACCACATTAGATCGATACATGGACATGCATCACCACAGATTCTGTCACAATCAACCTGTCGGTCTCCCACTACTTGTTACCTCCACTTGCGAACAAGATTCCAGGACACTGGAAGTCTTTCCCTCGATGAAGAAAAATGTTTTCCTTACCCCCTCAAGCTCAACGCTCTACCCTGTGGTAAGGTTAAATGGCTAGAAGAACAAAAGCTGCAGGGGCTGAACTCACTGACAAAGTCAGTTGCCTGCTTTCCTCAGGAGAAAACAGGCACAAGAAGCAGAGATTTCAAGACAAGTGGATAATGACTGTGTTTTATGTGTAAGGTTGCAATGCTATCAGCCAAGATGCATTTGGATCAAACCAGCAATAGAACTAAATTTGCTACTAAGGAAGTGTGGAAGTGAAACAGCAAACAAGAGAAAATAGTCAAACCTTTTTACATTGGTCCACTACTTCCTGCATGATTTGGGGCAGTTTGATACACATCCTGTGTCTCAAAGGGTATGCATTGGGCACCAGTTCCATTTTCAGCATAAAGGCAGCTTTACTCGAATTAAGACTTATGACCAGAAATGCAAACTGGCTCTTACAGCAGTCAAAGGAGTTGCCTGATACTGCCTGATACTGTACAGCTGTTTCCCCCATTGCACACCAACACTGGTCTCCTCTGCATTGTTTAACCTGGAATGCAAAATGTATTTGCTCTATTTGGAATATATGAGTCCTGGGCTAAACTCCAAAATGTTGGATTGGGGCCAGCTTCAAGTTTAAAACTGTGTGACATTTTTGTAAGGTCAAAATATTAACTTTTGTATGCGCAATAAATCCTTGAATAAGTTATATTTTATTCTGTGTTGTTACGATAGTAACCTGTCCAAGTTTTAACTCAAGTCAAAGTGTTTGGCTAGGGTTAGTTGGGATAAACTTCAGACCTTGTGGGAATCCACAGGTGTAGTTAATGGATGAACAAATCTGCAACACCACAACAAACCCACATGGCTCAGGATTTTATATGTGTATATATATATATATATATATATATATATATATATATATAAATGTATATATATAAAAACACTATTACAAAGCAACAAATCCCACTTTCATACAAGATGACAACCCAATTACATGGCAATGCTGCTCCAAAATTGCCCCTCATGTCTTACTGCCAACCCTCGATACAACGCCTACCCTAATGAGATAAACACAAACGCTCTTTGTTGTTGCCTGTAAATTATTTCAAGTTGCCTCACACATGTCTGTCAAGGTGTGCTTAAAAAGAAACAGAGGTGATGATTACAGTCTCTATAGTTACCTGGTCTTGTCACTACCTGTGGGTTGCTGCCTCTCATGCTGTCTTTTATCACTTTTCCTTTCTCCTCTTTCTCACTTTCTGACCTGCTTTTGCCACAAACAAAATGCACACAGTAAAACTGATAACTTGTTGTCAGGTCAGTCAGTTTATTGTCCCCCCCCCCTGTCCTCCTTCCAGTTTGCACTGTACTGTGTCATACAACTCATGATGCACCTCAGAGGAGATGATTTTTATTCTTATGTCAAACCCAGCCTCTTTACTACTTTCTCTGGTTCTATCCTATTTGTAGTTTCCCTTTACACTTCAGTGTCATATAACTCAAACTCTCTCCTCACTCCTAATTTTTCCCACCATCTACCTCTGTCTCTGTCTTTCTTCCCTTTTACCTCACCTCTCCAATACTTCTTGCCTGCTCCCACATGCGCCCCCTCTGCCCCTTCCAGCTTTTCCGGACTGTGAACCTGTCCCCCCTCTGTCACAGACAGAATGACCATGCCAGTGTTGATTAGAGCCTGCATGACCAGATGCTCTGCTAGGCTTAGCTGAAGCCTGTGGGAAAGAGAGCTGCTTATTTTAGCCTCAGGAGATGGATTGAAAATGATGGGGGGGTAAAACAAGCACAGATTCTCTTGCCCTCAAGGAAGTCAGTGATATACTAAACAGCACATTTTAACATTAAAATTGATGAATGAACAAGCTCATTGTAGTTTGAATGACGATGCCTTGCTGAAGGAAATTGAACTGTATGAAAATATGTTCAATGCGATATAGCTAGCCTTTTTCAGGTGCCAATATTGTAAAGCTCTTAGCATGTTACTTGACCTTGTGAAGTAAGTACACCCTTTTATTATGAACCCTGGATATGAGGCTGAGCGGTTTGTATGTAACTTCCTTTTCCATTTACACTCACCAGTCACTGAATCATGTACACTAGTTTGTGCTTAACACAAATAACAAATTAGCCAATCCAGTGCTGTTAATTTCATACATTCAGGTATCTATGCATAGTGAAAACTTCACCTGAAGGCAGGATAGTTGGTGTATGCTGGGATTTTTCTCTACAAACTATTTTCAGATTATCAAAAGAAAAGAAAATCTCCAGTGAGGAACAGTACAGTGAACAGTGGCACTGGCTTCTCAAGACTTTAAATTGTTTACATGGTAACATTTGGGGTCTTATCTATAAAAACAATAATGTGAAACACCCCACAATTCTGTTGCAAAACAATCTGCAATTATTTTATCCTACCTCCATCTCACACAAAGGAATACCTATACTGATGATGTAAAATATCAACTGAAACCAAGAAGCAAATATGCATTTTTAACTGTTTACCTTCAGAGCTTTTTAAAATGAAACATGGCGCTTGAGGCAATACTTATTGGCTAAAAGTTTGAAACTGAACAAAAATAAACTCAACCTGGCTGAGGCTGGTTTCGTCTTATCTAAGGAGGATTGAGTCATAAAATAATTGCAACTATTCCCTAGCTTTTTTTTTTATTCTGCTCAAAGATGAGAGTAAAAGTGGAGAGAAATATGCCTTTTCCCAATTGTCATACAGTGAGAAGCCCGGTTCAGTCCGAACAGATCAAAGCTGCTGGTTAAACAACAAATTACAGACAGCCATAAAAATAACTGCACTTGATAAAATAGGAAACTATTTTTAACGTGTTCAATTTTCAGCAGATGTGTGACAAAAAGCCAGGCTTATTATTGTGTGTAATTAACGGACGTCCCCCGCTGGTACATAACAAATTACTGGATTTAAATAATTGTTCAGTGCTTGCCTTTGGTGCTCAGAAATGTTTGGGATTTTATTAACATTTCCTTTATGGTTTTTTTTCCTTTTCATTATACTAATTGGAGAACAACAAGCATGATGAAACTGCAAGCAATTGCCTCATGAGGCACAACTCAATTTCACAGGGTCTGTTATTCTCTTTGTCATCAATACACGAGGAAATGTTCAAAAGTTGAATATTTTATTTAAAGGTACAGGTGCAAGAAGGGAAAAAAACAGAAAAGATTTGCACTGGATTTTCTCATATGTTGACCAGAAAGAAAAGTCTTAAGACGTGCTGGAGGAGGCAGCATTGGATTAAGATTTTATCTTGATAGAACAGGAGTATCCACTGGAGAAAAGAATTAAAGGACCAGAGGTGTAAACTGTGGGTGTGTGCACTGAGGTTCCACCTTTGGTGTTTACGGTACACAGGTATAAAGACATGGTGTGGACATTTGTGTGCAGACATAAATCTGTCTGTTCATGTTGACCAAGTTAAACACACACACACACACACACACACACACACACACACACACACACACACACACACACACACACACACACACACACACAGAGATCATATGTTCTGCTGTGCTCTTGTTCTTTTCTTTGTTTCTAAATGTATACTCTGTGCAAAGCTGAAACAGATGGAAAACCTATTCTGTGTGTGTTTTCAGAGAAAGAGCATGCATGTGTGCTTATGGACACTTTCCAGGAAACTTAACCTTGTTAAGTGAGTGCAGGTCAGAAGGTGTTACCATTTCAGCTGCATAAATGATTCCTCCCCCGCCCCTCACTATACCTACTCTCAGTGACGGTGTTTCAAACTGTTTGCAGCTGGCACCAATGAGTTTGCAGTCTATTCCAGCACTCAGTTGCAGTTCATTGCTGCCTCCTAATGTATTTGATCTTCTCAAGCCTATTAAATACAACTATATCAGCGAGGTATCAGATCTTGTGCCTACTGTCCTTTGTACGCTTGAAGTGGCTGCGGTGAGTGAGCTTTAGTCATCAATGTTCAAGTGCTTCAAACAACTCAATCATTTTATGCCTTTCCAATTTTTTTTCTTTTTAAATAAATAAATCACACATTTTCAATACCTTTTAGCATGCTCTGTGGTCAGAAGACAGAGAGGAAATTACTTCATCTGTTTTAACAATTTAGCAAATGAGAAATCTTAAGCCAATGTGCCCAAGTTCATTAGAAGAGGGATGTTCAATGCTGGTCCTTGAGGAGCAGCGTCCTGCATGGTTAAGACATGTCTATCCTTCAACACAGCTGGTATAGATGGCTGAATTACCTCCCTGGCATTCCAATAAGTTTTGCAGATGGTTGATAATGATTGTGTAAATTTTGTGTTAACCTTCTGTAAAGGTTAACACAAAATTTGTTTTAGGGGTGCTGAGCCGGATATGCATCCGAACATGCAGGACGTCGTCCCTCAAGGACTGGAATCGAACAGCTTCAGACACCATGTCGGATGTCCAGCTTTTGACCTGACCTCACCAATCCGATACAAGATGATTACGATTTATAATTAATGTAAGAATGTATAAAAACAGCTCCTTGACAGATCATTGGTCAATAGTTGATTTCATCTAGGTTTTATGTTCAGATTTATAAACTATTATTCTCAGTGCCATTTGCCTAATGTTATTCACATCCCTGACAGATTTAGGTTCAACTTAATCTTCTAATCTTACCGCCATGTGTCTTTTGATTGGAAGAATTATAAATTACCTGAGTCCAAACTTTAACCTGACAGAAAATCTTTTGACTTAAATCAACCCAGCCCCATACATAAAAGATCAAAATACCAGGGCATCAAGTGTTTTACTGATTTAATGCTAAATAAAATGTCTCTATTGATTATTTTGAGGGATAATGTGTATTTTTAATAAAAAATATTTTAGCATTGTTTCATCTTGATAAAACTTCTGTCTCCCTTCCATTTGGAAACAAACTCCCTGAATAAAATTTATTTAAAATGGACAAATGTCTTTCGATGGATGAATAATTTGCAGCTTTACTGCACAAGCTTTCAGCATTTTCCCATCAACAGGCTATATCTTGTTTAATTTTGTTTTGTTTTTGCTCTGGAGTGACACAGAAAGTGAATGAAGCAGAAATATATCTCTTGCTTTTCTCATTTGCTTGCAGAACACTACATTGGGTTGTTTATGTGCATTCTCTGAAAGATATGTGAAGAGGGAGCAAAATGCAATTTGGTGTCTCTTCCAATGTACAAAGAAAGAAGTAACATTTTTTTATTTTAAGCTATTTGACCTTTAAACAAATCTGCAGTGGTAGCATTAAAATAAACAGCTTTGGTTTATCTATGTGACAATTGTTTTTTTATCACTTTTATTTGAAAAGTAGGATTTTAGTCTGAATCATAGATCTGAGAAAACAACTTTTTACCTTCTTTCTTTCTCTTAGGCACCAAAGGTTCTTTGGGATTGTACAAAAAGGGGGCATTAAGATTTGGTGTGAGTTTGGGTTTATTTTCACATTTGTACATTTTATGGCATTTGTAGAGACAAGGTGTTACTTCCGTGTCCTCAAGCACTGCATTTTCCTTGACTTAATTTAGCTCAGGTTACAGTCTTCCTGTTTGGCTTCTTTGTAATTGAAACTGGTCAGATCTGTTAAAAAGCTTGCAAATCACACTTTTACTTTTACGCAATAAAGCTGCCAGTACAGGAGTAACTCTCGTGAAGCAAGATGTGGGTTTTGTATGTGCGTGTGTGAAAGTCATTCAGGGCAAAATAAGGGCAGTGAGCAGGCAAGACAAATGTCATGTTGCTCCTCCTAATGGGCTCTCTTGCCATTCAGAATCCGTCTTCTGGCGGTGATCTCTGACAGAAATGCAGTAAATCGAGATGATTCTCTCTCTCTATGACCAGTTTTAATTTGAAGCCTAAACAGGTGAGGTGCTGAAGAGAAGCGAAGGGAACTCCTAATTCCCTTCACATACAGTTTCTGGAAATAGCCGCAGACTATTTAGCAGGGCTAGTTAACTACACGCGGTTAAATATGCAGATGTGGAAGGCATTTCAGTAACGTAATTGCAAACAGAACATCTTAGGAAAATATAATTTTTAACATGAGAACGTTTATTCAATCATGTTTTGAGTGTAAATTAAGCTTCTTTAAATGTGTACTTCACCTTCCTAGGGTTCTAGAGACATTTTGACAATAAACCCGTGAGTTTGAGTTTCTTTTAAGCCACTACACCGAATATGATTACACCAAGAGCAGGATGGCAGATTAAAGTCTCAGCAAAAGCCAATAGTGCTAGATATCAACTGTTTGTTTGGGAATGATGCCAAAAGAAAAAAAAAGAATACATTTGCTGTTTCATTACAAATTTGAGTTTGCTTTACTCTTAACTATTGTGTGCTATTTAAATGGGACTAACATAAAGCCATCTGTCTATGAACATAATTAATTTGGAATAAAACAAAGAAATGTGTAAAATGTGACTTTTTGCACGTTTCTGCAAAATGTGAGTACTCCAGTGAAAGATTTGAGTTTTTTTTTTATTTTTGTTTTTTATTTTTGTATTTTTACAAAATACAAAAAAAAGTAAAAATTTATATATCTCAGGATATATAAAAGCTGAAATACAGCAAAAAAAAAAAAAAAAGCTATCTATCAAAAAACCTAACATTGTTAAACTTTTGTGAGTTAGATTTTCCTTTTAATTCTTTCACATGTTTGTGCATTAAAGTAAAAAAAAAAAAAAAGAAAAATAAAGGAGACCGGGCAGAGATAGTTAAACACTAAATGCACAGATAGAACACAATGAAGACCTGAGAGCGCACACACACACACACTCACACACACACACACACACACACACACACACACACACACACACACACACACACACACACACACACACACACACACAAATGCATATCCATTTTTTTCTAGCAGAGCTTACACCCGCAGTAGATTAGTTGCCTGTAGACAGAGAGGTGTTGTGATCCAGTTTCCTCTGATAAAGTTTTCTCTTGTGTGTTGCTCACAGAATCTTTCAATTTATACTTTAGTCGACAATGGATGTACAAAGAAAATTACAGCAGTGCAGTCCTTAATTAGACAGAGGTGAGTCAAGATAATTAACCACACAAGTTTCATACCCTTGCTGTATTTTCTTGTGGTAAATTTCACTGTCTTTGTTTTATTTCCTGAACCTTATTTTGTATTTCCTGTTTTCTTCAGCTTTAACTGAATTTCATTTATATTAAATGTATAATACTTGTTTGTTCAGCTTTAAAGTCACTGTCTAATGTGTGATTCTTCATATAGCATAGTAGTAAGATGGTATTAAAACACTACCTTTTAGAATTATGCAGATGGCTCTTTCAGTAATGTGTTAGATCCTAAAGGTTAATGGATTTAAATTTTGTTCTAGAAAATAAATATGACAGTTGAAAATGTCAATCTTTTTTAGCCAACTGTGCTTTATGACTGTTTCAGATATTTAATTAAAGGAAGTTCAACACTTCTTCGAGCGACTGTGAACTCCTAACAGATTTTATTTAAAAACAACTAATGGTTTCAGATTGGGTGTCTCTTTTGATATTTGTAAAATCAATGTAAACATCAAAATGCACAGGAAAAATAAACAGGAAACAATGTTTCCTCATTCCCGGATTGTATTTATCATTTTTGTATTTTGTTGGGTAAGAAAGTTTATATGTTTTATGATGTGCCTTTATACCAGCCTGGTACTTCTAGGATCATATCACACCCAACCCATTCAAACAGGAATTTTATTTTATTTATTTTTTTAAAAAGGGAGAAGAAGCCAAAGGAGAGAGTGAAGACATTAGGATGTTGATTGGATTTTGTTCTCAATTCAGCTCCCTGCCAGTGCCAATAACAGAGAGAGGATACAATACTAGGGGAGGGGGTGGAGAGCGAGCATGGAGGGTGGAGGTGGCGGATCTCGACTGTAATGGAGTCGAGACCCCTAACAGGCTGTCAGATGCTGGTTATTTGCTGCCGCAGTCACGCCTCACACTCAAGCACCATGCACACATTTCCAAGAGTCAATCCAACGTTTGGCCCGACAGCTGGCGTGTTTGTGTGTGTCTGAGTGTGACCCAGTAATAAATATTAATTACACAATTGAGTGCAGGCCATGTGCCATCTCGCCGTTCTTTATCAAAGCTCATGAACAGCATTGAGGAGTGTAAGAGAAGGAGTCATAAAATAACACAGCTGAAGGTATTCCACCTTTGAAATTGACTTTGGTTGTTTATTGTATTAGGGGTTTTCCATGGAAACAGGAGTTTATCCTACACCAGTTTTGTTTTTTCCGCTGTTGGCTCTACCGTCAGGCTAATCAGTGCTGATTATTTCAGAAACGTTGTCGAGAGGATCTATTTCATGCCAGGAGATGCTGGCGGATGAATACGTCGTTATGGCATAGCAGAGAAAGAATTGGGCTTGGGGGGGTCGAGGGGGGTGGGTTGTAACAGTGGCCTGCTGAGTCATCTGTGCCAGACTAATCTGTTAAAGCAGCCCCCTCGGCCCCACAGAGTAATGGTTAATCGTTGGAAGTCTGGTGTTAGGGTAAGTGTGTAGGCCTGGCGTGGTTGTGGACAGTTGCGGTGGGTTTTGGGTGCCTTAGCATGACAGGTCAGTCAGGCGGATGAGGCGGGTGTTGTTGTAGTTGTGACAGTGAAGAAAGCCCAGAAAAAGCAGCTCCCAGCTTTGCTGACTGGGAGAAGAGCTGGGGCTGCTCTCCCACAGCAAACAGCAGAGAAACCATTTGTTCGTTTTTTAATCTTGGCTGTGTTTGGGTTTGTTCTAGTTGCCATGTGTTCTACTTGACATCCTGGCTAAATATTAAATTGCTACATTTGATCTTTTTTTTTTCTGGACCTCCAACTCTTATTTTTTTTAGATAATTTCAAGCCAGAAGACATTTATTTTCTCTCCAGGGGGGTCAACATGAATCAATTACAGCTAATGAAGGGTCAAACACCCAAATGAAATTAGGTCCAGTGTATTCCACGGGCATTTATCATACATAAAATCATATCTATTAAATACAGTCAGAGAAGATCCTGCTTTGTTCCACTTGGTTGGTAACCTATTTGTAGATGGTTGACTCCTTTTTGAGAAATACTGTTTTAGCAGTTTTGTTGGAAGACATCTTCTGGGCTTTTTCCCCTCCTTTGCAGCTACAACAAGTTTGTAACATAGTCAGTATGTTTGGTCAAGACTCAATAGCATTCTCTTCGCTTGTCGTACATAAACATCTCTGAACTCACTCTGATATATCTTGTGTCAGTTTCTCCTTTTTTGCCTCTTTCCTAAACATTTCATTTGGGGGTTAGTTTTGTTCATGCCCAAACAATGTATAAAATGTAAAGACAGATTGTGTTGACGAATGGATCAAAATCACCCCTAATTGAATAGCTTCTGCATTCTGGAGAAGTCTTCAAGTTGTCATTATAAAAATAGTTTCTACAAAGCACTTTTAGTAGGTTTTTAATAGTTTTTCCACTTTATGAAATATAGCGTAATTTGTAGATTCTGTTGCACTTAAAAGTATGTTAGAGTATCTGGTGTGAACTTATTGTCAGTAGTGTCATTAGAAATGTATTTACTGAGAAAAATGACATGTGTAGTATGTATTTTCTCAGCTGCATGGGTAAAATATAGATTTTTTTAAAATTTTGGTTTAATGTTAATTGCATTTAAGGACATTACTGCCCGGTTGAGAGCTAGTGTATGTCAGTTATTTGTGCTTTTGTCTCCCTAAGGACTGTACAGTGAACACCTGTATCGTTACAGTTTCCACACACTACAATCACAGGATAAACATTGTAGTATATGAAGAAACTGATGTCAAAGGGTTCATGTTCTGAGAACGGTGGGGTTTGTTACATATAAAATGGTTCGACTAATTATTTTTTGGGATCTTCATTAATTGATGGAATCACTAATGCATGCACTACATCCATTTCAACAACACAGTTATAGTTGGGGTTTTACTGTGTGCAGCGACTGCGCCTCTCTCTTGCTCTTCAGTGTCATTCCAATCATGTTGGGGACAGGATAATTGGTTTCTCACCTGCACCAGATGCAGCTGCTGGGTATCACAGTTTCACAAATGACCAATTTGACTGTCTGTCTGAAACTACAGTTTCTATATCTACCTGTTATTTATGAAGAAGTTGTGCAGACATGCAGAACGCGCCGCGACTTCAAACGTGCTCGGCTGGTATGCAGGTTTCTAAGGAAGGAGAACTCTGACACTGAATGCTTTATTTCCCTCAGATTTTCGAAGCACTACATCTTTTCCAGTCTCAGCTAGCTGTGAAAAAATTCTGAGACTTTATTTTCAATTCGGTGTAAGACTGTGATTCTCTTATACGGTAAAATGCCAACTTCAAAATTCTTTGCTGTCTGCACATTTTTTTTCTCACCTCATTTTGTCAAATGGTATTCTAGAAACAACTTTATTTCCCATTTCTCAGATCTGGAATGATGCTAACATAACACGTACCAGTTTCAGCTGTCTTTTCTCCATGCACAGGAAGCAGTTCTGATTTTTTAACCGACTAAATGTTTTGTCTTTCCTCGTGCAGGCACAGAAATCGTGGATAGAAAGGGCATTCAGCAAGAGAGAATGTGTTCATATCATAGTGAGCGCCAAAGACCCCCATAGGTGAGTGGAAATGTTTTAAAGATTAAAAAAAGTGTCTGATGTGATTTTTTTTACCAGTTGTTAAGTATGCTGTAATTATCATTAACTCTTAACTTATTTACTAAACTCAAACTACAAAATCTCAGTTTGGTTCAATCTTTGTTGAAGATTAAAATTGTGATCAATATCAATGACAGTTCTTGAAGGACAGCTCAGCATTATGCAGCTTTAGCACTTCAGAGCATTTTTTTATTGCAAAGGATGTTTAAAATTCAGCTTTACTTGTAATGTAGACGTTTTACGTTTTGCTTGGTCCAACAAATGTCTAAGATAAAAAAAAAAAATCTTTTGAATTCTCTTTGCATGATTGTGAGACTGCAGAAAGCAACACAGTTAGATCAGCACTTCAAGAGGATGTATCTTTATTTTTGCAAAAACAAACTGATGGTTTAGCTGATTTCATTTAAGCACCATACAAACTTAAACATATGCAAGAAAAAAAACTCCAGGCTTCTTGATAAAACAACATTAGCATAGCTACACAAAATTGAGTGGATGCTGAGAGCAGGAGGAAGCTGGAGAAGCTGGGAAAAGATGTTTCTCATTACAAAATCAACTTTTTTTTGGCAAAAGCATTTATAGTTCATTTACACTTTTGACAGAGGGCGGAAAAGAAGCTTTGGTGAGAGATGATGGAGAAATGAATTGAAAATCAAAGCCTCCTGACTCTTCCTCCAAGGACTCTCTTTCTACCTTAATCACAAAATCTTGAAAGCTGCATTTAGCAGCTTTTGAATAAGTATTTGCTCATTTAGGAGTAGCACAATTTATGACACAAGTCATTCTGCCAAGTCTCGGGTTCCTGAAATGGAGAAGGAGACCAGAGAGACAGGAAAGCAGACGGGTGTTTTAAGAACAGGAAACAAAAAACAGACAAAAAAAGGGGGAGGAAGTCGGTGAGATGCTGCACAGGCCTGCAAATCCTTCATCTCTCCTCCATAAGAAGATGAAAGTGAGACGACAAGCTGCCACTTCAGCCTTGCCCACATATTACACACGCTTATGGAGGCATTTCACACTCTTCATCCCCATCACTTTCTCCCACAGTCTCCCTTCTCATTCTTACAGCTAGAGCCACTTTGCTTAGGGCTCACGAGTCGCAATGTTTCAATTATGTCAGGAAAAGGCCCCGTGTAAGACAGCTGTCTCGACTTGGCTCTGACCTTTTCCTCCCCATCCAGGTGCTGCTGCGGTCGTCTCATAGGTCAGCATGTGGGTTTGCCGCCAGGTATCTCATCCAGTCAAAATGACAAGGCAGAGCGTTTGGCCAAGAATGACAGCCTGTCAGAGAAGTGGTCAATCAGCAAGCACACACAGCTCAGCCCCACCGATGCCTTCGGCACCATCGAGTTCCAGGGAGGAGGACACTCCAACAAAGCCATGGTGAGTCGTGTCAGTGTTGACAGTTGTGTTTTGTAGGTGTGGCTGGATGATGTGTAACAAAACCTCCAACATTAAAATCTCATTATATTGCTCGTCTTAAGAAAGTCCTTCTCAAGCAGCGTGAGTTTAACTGGCTAAATAAGCTATGGAAAGCACGGTTTTCTGCTCAGGGCAACTGACTGCATGGGGACTACACAGAAATAATTGAGTAAATAAATAAAACATTTGCCTATTGGTTTAAAATGACTTATTTGTATGTACAGTCAATGAGAATGGGTCACCCTGTGTTGTGTACACTGCAAACGGCCTAAGTAAATATTGCTATCGCTGGATTCTGTTCAAACTTAAAGAACTACTTCGGTGTTTTGGAGAAACCACAACTACACTGGACTGTCCCTTGTTTGAAATTATTCATATGCATATGCAACTGGATTATTCTCCACTGAACAGTAATAAATAAGTAAACTACAGGAAGCCATTCAGCCTGTTTAACCTGATTACGAGCTATGCTAGGCTGAGTGCTGGAAACAGACAATAGTCTTTAAAAATGCCTGTTGTTCTATATAGTTAGTTGAGGCGGTGATGGAATAAACAGAATATAAAAAGAAAATAATCTATTTCTATTCTGTATAAAAACAGAATATAAATAGAAACTCAGTTGGCAGCAGAGACAAAGAGAAGAAAATGTTAGAAGTGTGGGTATGTGAAATAAATTTTCTTGGAATGGAGTCACATAAAGGCTTAGAATAAATATAGAAAAACATTGTTCAGATTGTTTTGCCAATTAATATTTTTTTCATATTGGTTAAAATGCAAAACAAAACGAATTATGTAAGAACACAAATGGAGTTCTCACATATAAATTCCTCTGAAACTTTGTAGGAATTAGGCACACTGCATTTGATAAACATTTAGATTATCCCCCCCACATGTTAAATGTTTCATTGTTAAGTTGTACTTCTGACAATACATTTGATGGATAAACAGATTCCCCTCGACTCACGTGCAGATACTTTCCTACAGTCACAGAAAGTATCTGTTCAAATGTTTTGGAGCTTGAAAGCTTAAATTTGTTTCCTGGACCGTTCTGAAACCTTCAAGAAATGTTTTATCGTCATGACTTCATCTTTATCTTTGCGAAGTCTTTTATATATAATCTCTATAACAATGACGTGTTTTCTGAGTAGAAGCATTGTCATGTCAAGTGTCATGTTGCAGCTGCAAGCCTTAACGTTGTGTCCGAACAGCCCAAACTCATACAGACTGATTTAGAGAAATCTATGAAGGGTAATTTGTGGGTCCTGCCACAGCTTCTCAGTTACATTTAGGTCCAAAACTTTGACTAGGTCATTATAACACATGGATATGGTTTGGTATTAACAATTTCAAGCCACCGTTGGCTTTAATGTTCAGTATAATATAACCGTGCTGGACGGTGAACCTCCACCTAGTAGCTTGTCTTTTCCAGACTCTACAGGTTGCATTTAGCTCCATCTACTCTAAGCTCTTTCTCTCACCTAAGGAATAATTGCTTGCCCACATCATGATACTGCCACCACCGTGTTTCGGAGTGATCCGTTGGACAGAACGCCTTTTTCCGACTCGCTTTCCTCAATGTCAGCTGGAGTGTCCTTACTCACACAAAGCACTTTGTCTGCTTACACCATGTTCTTCTTGCTGTGTTTGCAGTATGTGCGAGTGTCTTATGACACTAAGCCTGACCTGCTGCTCCACCTGATGACCAAGGAGTGGCAGCTGGAGCTTCCTAAGCTGCTCATCTCAGTCCATGGAGGCCTACAGAACTTCGAGTTACAGCCTAAGCTCAAGCAGGTCTTTGGCAAAGGGCTCATCAAGGCAGCCATGACGACAGGGGCCTGGATATTTACAGGAGGAGTTAACACAGGTAAAAAAACCCCAAAGGAGATAGAAATATAAATATTGAACATTTTTACGGTCAAGTGAAATTCCTTTTTGCGTTCACAACACATCTAGAGTTTAACTGGATAAATGAAATAATGAACTCTTCATATTGAATTTCGCTTGCTCTGTGCAGCCAAATTCTCATTTTACAAATGAAGTGGGCACTTCCAGCAGGAGTATGATGAGTGTGTGGAACAGTTTCACATGAATGATTAGCTATTAAAGAGCTCTTTGTCGAGCTAGTATGGGCTCTCAGGATGATGAACCACTGGATCCCTGTCACAGAGCTCGGTGGGTGGTTGGCAGATTGTGCTCACTCAACTTAAATTACACACACTTAAAGTAGCACCAGACATATGAAGTGAGGCCAGTGACTTATTAGAGGACACTGAATTAAATTAACGTCAGGCAACCTGAAAGGCCTCATTTTTAGGCATTAAAGTCATAAATCCATGCGCTTTGTCATGGAAAACAAACAGCGTGCCATGTGGTTTCAGGGAACCAGATGGAGTAATTTGTTAAAAATGAGGGAGTCACCATTTTAACAATGTCCAGTGTACAGCAAGGATAAGTTGCTGAATTCCTCTGGAGAACAAAAGCATGCTTCTGTCCTTTCAATTATGTTGGTATCTTAGTTTCTAACCAGAAGTTTTATTTCATGTAACTTTAATAAATTAGATTGCAGCTGAGAATGTTTGTCAGTTTATGTTTCAAAGAAAATCACCTTTTTTCCACTTGAACTTTGAAATTTGAGGTAGTATTGCCATTGCATTTGAGAAATGTTTCAATTCACCCTTACCTCACTTAGTCTCTGACGTAACCCCGGCTTCTGTTCTTTGAATGTTTATTTTTAGTGCATAAAGATTTATTTTAGTGGAGTCAAAGGGAAAAAACCCAGCAGGGGTTGTAATCTTTAATAGCTCAGATGAAAACAGGCAAACAGAAAATAGAACAATATCGAGTGATGGAGGATGCCCACACTTGAATACAAAAAGGAAAAGAAAGTGAGATTTAGTGACAGAATGGGTACAGAAGCAAGAGAGAGGCTTGAATAATGGATGGATGGCTGGATTGGATGGACAGTGGGTGGAGGTAGAGAAAGAATGAATGTCAGCTGAAGAAATGTGATAAGATGGCCTCCAGGTCTGAAAGCTTCTCCCCTGAGGACGACACCTACATGCTTGAAGAAGTGTGTGTGCGTGTGTGCGCGTGTGCGTGGCCCCGCGTGGGTGTCTATTCGCATGTTTCCTTGACTCCTAATAGATTCTGTCGAAATATCACAACAGAGTGCATGACTGTGGCATTGAGCTGTTAATTGATTGCGACAAAACATGTCTTTTTTTTTTGTCTCTCTCTTGAATCTTTCAAACGCAGGGGTGATCCGCCACGTGGGGGATGCACTGAAAGACCACGCCTCCAAATCAAGGGGCAAAATCTGCACCATTGGAATAGCTCCATGGGGCATCGTAGAAAATCAGGAGGACCTTGTTGGCAAAGATGTGAGTCTCAGCCTGACTTAACATTCAGTAGTAAGGTGCATTGTTTAGCATTTGTGTAGCTAGATGCTCAGACTGCCACACGCCAATCAACAGAATCCTTTTTAATATTTTTTGTGATTAGCTCCTATTAGACGCTGTGCCTATCAGACCTTTGCCCCAGGGTTCAGCTCATTAACCAAGCTGCGGAGTCAGGCAGTCCGGTCTCCGTTAAACGCTCCTTCACGGGGAGCCGCAGAGCTGGCAGATCCTAATAAGACCGTTGAGCTCATGCTGACTTGTTGAAATTTTCTGGGATTCGCGGTTTGTGGTTTGGCTAAGATTTCATCAGAATGTGCCACACTCTGTCCTGCCGAACAAGTCGAGCAGAGCCAATTAATGTCAGTGGCTGAAATGGGATGATCGAATGCCGAGGGACTTATTTTCTCACTTGATTAGTCTTAACTGTGCGCCTAATGATGAGATGAGTTTACCTCATATTGTTAGGCACGCTCCAGTTCTCCGTGCTCCAGCTTCTGAGAAACTCTGGTCATTTATAAATATCACGCCAGTTTTCTGTGCTGTTCGTTCTTGTTTTGGTTGCATTAAATAAATACGTGGTGTAAAATAATTGATTGTATGAGTGCATCAGGTTCTGCTTTGGATTTTTAGTCTCACAAGTGTAAAAAAGGAGTCGGGTTTTAGGAGATGATATGAAAAGCTTGCAGAAGACACTCCTCTGCAGGATTGAAAGGAGTCACTTGAAGTGGTTCAAGTATCTTGATCAGGTTGCTTCCTGGTTTCCTCCTTTAGGATATTTTACAAACACATGTGGAGCAGACCCAGAGCTCAGTAGAGGGACTCTGGAATGAGTTGTCGAGAGTTCAAAGGAGATGGATGTTATAGCTCTGCAATCTGATCAGGGAAAATAGGCAACTGATGGATTCATCCATCCAGCCATCCATCCAGCCAACCACCCAGCTGGCTAGTTTCAGAAATATCTGTCATGAGTTCATAGTAAACATTTGTATTTATTATGTACTTTTTAAAACTGGAATTTTGAATCAAACAAAAGTACTCAATTTTGGCATTAAAATGTATAGGAACTCTGAGGAATGTCTGTAAGGTTTTGGAGTGCAGAGATTAAACAATGCTACTGAATGTAAAAGTAAAAATATTTTAGAGAATTCTTTTGGATATTATTGTTGTTTTCACTCATATTTATACAGGTAAATCTCAGGGAGACATGAAGTCTGTTTAGATGTCATATAAGAAGTCAAAAACACTGATTAAAGGCATAGCAATGTAATACTCTTTGTATAGATAATAAATGCCAGTTAACCAAAGAGTTAAATGTGCAACAGTGATCTGCAAGAGTTCTTAAGCTCAGGAGGATGAGGAAGAACAGGGTGTGGATGGGGCAGCACAGGAAACAAAAAGCAAACGGGTCCAGTTGGTATTTATCAAGAAATGGCATAAGGAGAGTGTTTGAAGTGTGGATCTTCCTATGCATCTAAGCCCCAACATGGAGGTTGATGGCCACATCATGTTCTTCTTCTCTGCTGCCACTTGCAATACTAATAACATAAAAAAAGAGTGGACCCATTTGCAGTGCATCTTTGATCAAAATCCTTCAAAATAACTCCTTTGGATGTGTTGAAAGCGTGTCTCGTTAAACCTTACATGTCCTGCCTCATTACCCATCCCCCGTGAGATATTTTGTCTCGCGAGATTTGTTTGATCGTGAATCCACCACTCTTGCCTCTTCGCTTTAAGTCGGTAACATGGCAAGGATGTTCAGGTGCAATCAAAAAGCAGATACTTGAAGTTTCAAAACACTTGGAAAACACTTGAAGTGATTGCCTGTGTAGATGTCAGAAAGATTCTTACAGGAGAAGTCGAGCAAAATTAAAGTGTTTCTTAAAAAAAGACAATGCGATTTTTTTCTACATTAAATCGTTTTTCATTTCTTTTTAAAATTTCGGTTGTAGCGTTAACTGGAATCGTTTACTTCATCTTATTGCGTTGACAATAAAAAAAAGTGCATCTCCATTCCCAGTTCCTCTTGCTGCAAATGTTTTAAGGACAACTTGCCCGATTTTTCCAGATAAACAAACCTCTTTGACACCTTTCATTTTGCTTGTTTATTCTTCTCTCTCGCTCTCGCCGCCTTCCCTCTGTGGCAAGGTGGTGCGTCCGTACCAAACTATGTCCAACCCCATGAGCAAGCTGACAGTTCTCAACAGTCTCCACTCCCACTTCATCCTGGCAGACAATGGCACAACAGGAAAGTACGGAGCTGAAGTCAAACTGCGACGCCAGCTGGAGAAACACATCTCCCTGCAGAAGATCAACACACGTGAGTGGCCTTTAACGTGTCTGAAAGGGCTTCCTCAGACCATGTGTACGCTCAACTACAGGGGCCATGTTTTCAAAATAACACATCATAATGAAACTTCAATTCTTAGGTTCTGATGAATAATACTTGTCATATTACTGGGTTGTCCTTTTTTATAGCAACAGCCTAAAATTACCCTCACCCATTTTCTCCAGAACTCATGCTGTCAGTTTATATTTAGACACCAGAAAAACTTTATTAACCTTTGAAAACTTAAGCTCTCCCTGCCATCTGGGGGATTTCTTTTTTCTTTGTAACTTTCTGGAAGATCATATGGATTTAATCTTTGAAAAAATACACTCGATAACTACAAGCTTCTAATATAAGTATCTGCAAGGAAGATATAAAGGCAAAAACAGCAAACACAGATCCTGCTCATGCCCATGGAAATACACAAAATGAAGGCAATACATGAATAATGTTAAGCACACATAAATATGAACATTTTAAATATCACTTAGGGCGGAAATAGTTTAACCAAATTAAACATATAGTATGTAAAAGACATGCCACCTTTTTTACACGAAGAGCTCCCGCATGTCCATTCAGCAGCTCTTGCTGCAGAATTGCCAGGTTTCTTTTTTTTATCAGATAAATCTCCAGTTTTAGGTTAGACAGGCATACCAAATTAGCAGTTGTGCATTTGCTAAATATAAGAATGATGAGCAAGATATTTCTCTTCGAATTCAAAAGCTTACATTCTTTAGTATATGGTACTGTCACCTCTAAACTGTATGATTTGGGTCAAGTATGTTGGGTGTCCTAAAACCTCCTGAAACCTCCTGACAGAACTGGTGTAACTGATTCAGGTTTATGGGCCATCTTGCTCACACTCACCCACTTTTCCAGCTTTGCTAACAAATTTTCTAAGGGACTGAGATGCAGAGTATGCGATGGCCATCCCAAAACATTGACTTTGTTGTTCTTAAGCCACTTTCTAACTGTTTTGGTGATACTCTTGGGGTCATCATCCATTTGAAAGACCCGTTTGTGCCTAACCTTTAGTGTCATATCAACATTTCCACTTAATGTTCTATTCTGCTGATGCCTTTTATTTTGCGAAGTACCCCAGATGCTCCATCAGTGAAAAAGAACCCACAGTGAAGCAGCAGCTAAGCAGGATTCTTGGCGTGAGCCAAACGATAACTAAATAAACACCTTCACAGTCATATTTTATTTGTTATAGTAGCTTTTCTCTGAACGCTGGCAGCTCATGCCAGTTCCCTTTGGGTGTGGTGAAGAAACGAAAGCACTTTCACTTGACGTCACTGCTTATTTAAGAGCCGCTGAGAGCTCCCAGAATGTCAAGAAGCAAGTTCAAGTGAAATGCCATTATCAAAATTGTCAGAACCATTTTTTGTTCACTGTCAGAATATTTGTTGATGTTTGGTGATACTGACATTGTAAGGCTATGTTGAATCAAGTTGCACTCAAGCTCCGAGGACTCAGGAAAATGGTCTGGTTTGAGAAATTCTGCAGATGTACTATTTGTTTTTGCTTTTTTTCTGCCTGTCATGTGGCCTGTGGACTTCCCTTTGTCATCCTATGCCTGGAGTCATGTCAATGGGGCTGGGAAGGCAAAGGGATGCCCAGATGTCATGGAAGCATCAGAGTTTTGCCTCCTGTTTTATCTTCAGCCTTGCGTTAAAATCAGTGTAAATAATTGTTGAATTCTACAAAGAAGTAGACCAATCTTGTTGTTTCTTCGTATATACATGTCACAGAGGAATCCCTGTCAACCTTCAAGAGTACCCTTCAACTAAACAGTGTGAAAATATAATGCATGATCGATTTATGTGATTTTCTTCTCTTCAGTTGGAGATGAAGAGGAAGTGTTAACAGTTGATATAGTTCGATAGCACTATATTTTAAGTACTCTTATTTTCTGATTTTTACTTTTGGAAAAGTGAAAATCTCATGTTTACTACTTACTGCTTAACAAGAATTGTGCAATTGGTGAATTTTTCAGAAAAGTGACAATGTTTTGTTTTGTTTTTTTGTCATTGGTGGTGAATATATTATAAAACACACATTCAACACAAAAGTAAAAATCTGATTTATATTTCATGGCAGTTCGTTACCAGAAAAAAAAATGCTCATCTCATAACACCATTCTTTTAAGATACTGCTTATCTGCTTTGACATGAGAAATTTACAGTTGGTCATTTTTGCAAAAGTGAAAATCAGATGTTTACTTTGTGGCACTTGCCAGAAAACACACTCATCTCTTAGCAACACATTAACAACAAAAATTGTTTTTGTTCAAAAACATTCGATTTATTCTGTTGTTTTGAAACACTACATATTGAGTCTAACTTACCACAAAACTTTCAGAATTAGTTTTGATTTTAATTTGGCTCGTGTTTTTGCTAATTATGTCGCCATGGTTACTCAAATTGCCATAGGAAGGGGTGCAAGCAGCAGTACAGTGCCTTGCTTTGCAAATGCAATGCTCTCCCATACTTTGCTATGGCCGATCCCAATGAGAATAAATGACACAGGTACATTCATCAGTGATTGGGTGACTTCTGAAGGCAGTTTGATACAGTAAATTTTATTTTAGGTACTATAGTGAAGGGAGATGAATAAATTTACAAACAATTTTTAGGTTTTATAAGTAAAATAAGTAAATAAAAATCAGGTGTAATCTTAATTCTTTTTCAAAACTAAGATTATACCTACCGGTAATTTTATCAAATTATGTGGAATGTTGTTTTGGACAAATAAAATCCCACTAAAATACACTGAGGTTTGTGTTTGAAGTAATCAGGACAAATATTAAGGATTTGCAGGGCAATTTGTATAAGATATCAAGACATGAAAATGCAATTTTGAATTACTTTACATGTAAAAAAAAAACACATACCAATTCAGTATTTATTCAAGCTCTGGGGGCTAAATTTCAGAAAAATTGATTTTCTGGTTTAAAACATTGGTGTAAAGGTCTATGTGTCATACTGCAAATTACTGTGTGCATGTTATTTTCTCCTGACTGCTGCGCCTTGTGCAGACAAGGGTCATTTCTTGATTTGATTACCTGTGCATGGCTAGCTGTTGACTGCATGAATTTTCCTCTCACCGATTCCTCCTGCCGAATCCAAGTTTTGGCCTGAGGTGCTGTCACAAAAAGAGGCACAAAGAAAAGTGAGGAGGGGAAAAAGTGCCTCAGTTAGTCGAGCATGGATTTTTGCAGATCACATGAACTACAAGCTCTTTTTCTCTGATCTTAACCGGCACACAGACATGAGATAAAATGAGCGAGGTGTGCTTAATCTTTTCCTGCGGTATTTTGTTTCTTGCCAGTCCTGCTTCTAATCCTGCTGCAGCTGTGTGTGATTTTAAATGAAATAGCCATCAACATAAATGGGGTTTTCATCACAACAACCTTTAAATACAGTATCAGCCATCTGGAACAAACATGAGTGTTTTTGTCTATTGATTAGCAGAAATAAATAAAACTGCAAATGTTTCTGAGTTACTTCAGGTCATGAACATTTTATTTACTTGGACACTTCGTCTTTATGGGATATTTTAAAAGATAATGAACGTTGCTCAATTCCCAGTAAAGGTTTAAAAGCATAGGTGGCACGTGTCCAATCACACTAGAGCCCAGCTTTGAAGTTCCTGAACATTTCAGTACCACATTTGAAAACTGAGTTTGTTTTTGTCTCTGCACACTTTCCATACTTATACCTTTCAAACCGGAAAGTGCAAATAAATAAACGTCTTACGACAGAAGATTTTGACGGATTGGTGAATGGAACTAGTAAATGAGTTATGTAGCATAATAAAACTTGTATAGACAAGTGAGCCTACATGCAGCTTTGTTGCTTTTATAAGTGTTGTGTAAACAGTAGACACTACTTTGGACATTTATCAAGTCATACAAATATTTGCTCAAAATGCAAATAGTCAAGTTCAGTTGCCAGAATGATCAGTAGATAGACAGACAGATTTATTACAGACTCAAAGTCCAAATTACAGTAAAAAAAAAGGACAAAAACAAAATCAGAATAAACAGATCAGTGTTTTTGGTTTGGTATAAATTATACTGTCTGAGACAGACTGTCGAGGGTAACCCCGCCTCTCGTACGAAACATTTGCTGGAGATAGACACCAGCATCCCTCCGAACCCCACTAAGGGACAAGGGTGTATAGGAAAGGGTTGGAAATGGATAAATTATACTAATATGTTGGCAAATGTTTATCAGTAGCTATTCTAGAAGTGGAAAAGCAACAGACCAATTGGTCATGTGATGCATTCTGCTGACTCTGTGTAATTGAGTCATCAATATAAAGGGAAGTGTTCCAAATAATAGCAGTGTGAACTTTTCTCACTGAAGTCATTCATTCTTAGAAACATGCAGTGTTAAACTGCCGACCTTAAGTTAGCGACCAAGGCAGCAAATGTTCTACATGCTGTTTATGGTGCATCGGAGTAAAACAGTTTTAAAGAAGTGTTTTTAGAGTAAACAAAAAAAGAAAAACTACGGTCGATCCTGGAAGAATGGTTATAATGCATATACAATAATCAGCTTAGGGCTGTAACAAGAATGTGAAGCCAAACTATTATCATAAAGTTGGTAAGTAAGTTAGAGAAAGTTTATGTGACTTGTTCTCACAGACGGATGTTACAAACTATTGAACAAAAAGGGCAATTCGACAAAATCCACAACAATGTACATTACAGAAAGCAAAGGATAATGATTTCATTTTATAAAATCTCAAGTGTAACTCAAAACCTCTTGGAAGCTGCTTTTTAATGGTATCCAGAGTCCAAACTCTGTAGGGAGATAGATAATGTAGAGATGGAATGAGATGAAGAGTTTGCAATTAACCAAACAAGACTTTGACAGGCCTTAAGAGACATTGCGCAACATTTTGTAAACTAACTGATAACAGTTTGTTCTGTTTGGGTCTGTGGGCCTCAGGCAGCTTGTCAGACAAACCCCAAAAACTAAAACAAACTCAGTGGTCCAATGCTACAAAAGCTGAAAATATATGAAGCAAGCAGACTTTTTGAATACTTGTTTTTTTTCTTTGTGCAGATTGATCACAAATTGAAGCATTTTTATTGATATTTTGATTTGTAATGGAATGCTTCATGTGGAAAAAGTACATTTTTAAAAGCATTTGAGTTCTTTATCCACTGCGTTTAAGCACAAAGGTATTATTTGGAACAGAACTGTATCATCTGTTTGGTCAGATTATGCAAAAACTATGAGGTACTTCATGTACAAAACGTAGGAAAGCATAAAATCTCTTTTATCTTCAGGACAGTTCTCTGAACAGCACAGATTTTATAATAAGTTATGGCCACTGCAGTCTAATCAAACATTTTTCACAGAAGCAAAGGAAAATAAAACAGAAGATGTCCAAGAAGATTTATAAAGTACGGGCTGAGAATTTAATGTCCAAAGTGAGAGCAGAAGACACAGTCGGTGAAATAATTTATTACCTTGGGATGTTGCTACTTAAAATGTAGAAAATAAAAATGAGAAGGAGCAGAGATGCAATAAAACAAATTTCATGCAAGAAGGATTTCTTATTATCGCTGTTAGGCGAACAAAAATTATTTAATTTTTATTTTATTTTGTTTTATTGTTTTTGCATGCTTTCACAAACTAAAACTACTTGATTTGTAGGCGTTACATAAAGGCCTTTTAGAGACAACAGTTCACTGCGAGGAAATCATCTCTGTGCAATTTTACAAAAATTATGCTAAATAGTGAAACCGTGGCACATTAATGTCTGATTGTGTGCATACCTGCGGGTATTTGCATGCGTGAACAGCAGTGTAACCTTCACTGGTCCTCCTTCCTGTGGCTGGACCTCCATTAATCACAGGGTAGGTAAAAAGAAGTAGATAAAGTAATTGAATCTAGAAGCCATAAGGCCTTGTGTTGTAGATTAGCCATGATATGTTGACCTTTGCTGGCTGCAGGACAGCTTTTGTACAAGGTAAGCTTTTCTACGTGGTAGTCAACAGGGTTGTAACACTCTTACATTCAAGCACAATAAATGTCTGGATGAAAATGTAGTTTTCTCAGACGTTTGCACTAAAATCTGCTCTTTGTTGTGAGGTATGTCCCTTCAATGTTCAGATTAGGCCAGAATTTTGAAATGGAAAAGGAAGGATGTGGTTTTTAAAATATCACAAACTAAGAAGTCCAGCTTGTATTTGTATTCAGGCCAAATGAATTAATATTTTGTAGGACAACATTTCACTGCAACTCCAGCTGCAGAGGTTTTGGAAGATGTTTCTACCAGCCTCAAACATGTAAGAAATGAAAATTATGTCCATTCTTCTTTCTAAAATACCTCAAGCTCAGAAAGACACATGGGATGAGTGTCTGAAAATCTCATTTCAAAAAATCTCCCCACACTCAATTGAAAAATGGTCTGAATTTTAACTGGGACATTTTTACAAGTGAATATGTTTTTTCTCAGGAAAAAAATTTGCAACATTAAAAATATTTGTTAATTAGTTAAGATTGACTCACATTTTCCTAACACTTTCCTTTCTTTACCACGTCCCCATTTGTCTCCGGAAGTTATAACATTTCAGCCACAACAGACACAAAAGCCGCTTAATGGAGCACATGGCTAATCATTGTCATGATGACACATTTTACTAATTGAGTAAAATGGATCTCTGCAGCTCTTCTAGAGAAACAATGAACCTTCCTAGCTGTGTCTTTGATTGATGGTTTCTTTGCCTGGCTCTAGTGTGTGGTTTGACAGTTGTGTCTTGGTATGTTTTGACTTGTGCCTTTGTCGTTCTGTTTGAACAGATTGAACAGAGCTCTATGAGATGTTAAAAGTTTGGAATATTGGTATCTAGTCTAACACTGCTTTGGCTTTGAACTTCTCTGCAACTGCATCCATGGCCTCCCTGATGTGTTCCTGGGTCTCCATGTTACTGTTGTTCACCAATATCCTCTAAAAACTTCTACGGTCCTCACAGAAAATCTGTAATGTTTACTTTGTTGGAAAACCTTGGAAGGTGGCTGGAATGGATCTTATTTGAGTTTTAGAGTAAAGCTCAAACTTATAATGAATTAAATCAATTAAGGACATTTTTTCTTCCAGTTACGCACTACTGTGTGCCTTTATACAGGGTTATCATTCAAATGTTTAAACGTTAACTAAAATTTAGCTCAGGTTTTTATTTTTAATATTAGCTTATCACAGTAACAGTGCTGCGCCCCTCAAGTCTGTTATTTACCTGACTGTTTTGTGCAGATCAGCATATAAAACATTTGAAAACTATTGAGTGCAACAACTGAGGTAGGAGAGGCGGGGGGTAAGATATGTTCGTGCAGGGGGGAAAAAAACAAAAAAAAAAAACGTCAAAATGATTAACCTGAATGGCCTGAGTGTTCAACCCTGTGGCAGAGAGATAACGGAGTCAGGAGTTGGTTGGATGCAAGACTTGCTCCAGGTATTGTTCCAGGCTGAGGATGTGCATCAGTGACAACATTTCATGAAGTGTGGAGAGAATTTCAGTTCATGGCCAGTAGTGTGGAAAATGGTTTCAAAAAATTAACCTTTTTTTCTTTGATTGAAGATGCTTAGCATGTACTGAACGGCTTTTATATCGTAAACCACAGTTTTATTTTCACCTCTATTATTTACACCTCTGTTGTGTAGGAAGACAGTAGACTAAAAAAGAAAGTAAAATTATGAAATTGATGCTTATAAAAATAGTAGTACTTTTAGACCTTAATTTTGATTTTTGATATTACAACCGCATGTTTGTTGGGATAATATGTAAAGAAGGTTGTGCATATTTGTAAACTGCAAGAACATTTACTCATATTGTTTTCATATAATTTACAAAGCAACTGTGCCAGAGAGTTTTATTTAATCTACTTTCATCTGATACACCTAATTAAAATCTCAATTCAATATGTTTTATTGAATTTTGCATGTAGTTTTTAAGTAACTCTGGAAAAGCTGCACAGATCCACAGCTCAGGAAGGATAATGTTTATACATAAAAACCTTTCGTAGAACACTTTCAATCTTGAGTAATAAGAAAATCACTGTTGATAAATAGCAAAGTCTCCTTTGCACTTGTTGCCAACTCTGCAAACATTTAATATAATTTTACCCAGTTCACCCAGTCAGCTTGGGAGAGAACATCACTACAAATTTCCATGCGACATCGTCACAGTGAGCAGAATTTGCAAGAAGGTTCTTCCAGAAGCAGCTGACCCAAACACAACTAAAATGGATCAAACCTGACAGCATGTACATGTCTCGAGAAGACTAATGCATTTTACACCTTCTCTGTTTTTTTTTTCCTTTTTGTGGGTAAATATTCATCCATAAAGGTCAGGGAGCGTTTGCGCTTTGGCTGGTGAATTTGCACTCACATTAAGTTCTTTTCATGTGTGAAAGCTATCTGATTGATCCAAAATGCGTAAAGTGAATGAGGGCAAACATCTTGATTCGCTAGAAGCTTTTTACTGGTTTTGGAGCCCTTTACCTTCTGTGAACTGTGTGTGAGTGTGGGTTTTTCTAACCACACTTTAAATACACACATATGGCTAAGAGATTCAGTTGAAATGGATCGTAGGTGGAAATCCAAGCAGTCACTGTTAGGTGCTTTTATCTTATTGTCCAGAACATTGCACAACATAAACCAAGTTAAGAGATTAAATAGGTTATTCATTACTTACATTAGATGGAGAGAACCTATCAGAAATTAATAATATGTACTATGGACATTGTGTTCTTCAGAATTATGAAAGCAGAATAAACTCAAACATCAAAAATCAAGTTAATAAAGCATGCTATTGCAGTGACTACACAAGTTTAGTTGATTTAAAAATATGTTGTACTCCTGTGTCAATATGAAATAATTAAATGTGTGTGCGTGTGTTGCCTTTGGTGTGGTCTTGTTTTCTATAGTGCAAGCATGTTTCACTATAGATATGGTGTAAAACTGGCAGTGTCCTACTCCATCAAGAGGGAGCATGTTTAGTTTTCTGTCATGCCACCATCTTATTTCATTTAGTTTTGCTCTCAAAGATTCTCCGGGCATCTGGGGTTGAAACTATAAAGTGCTTTAAAAATATATGAGCACCCTAAGTGGGGTGGCTGTGGGAAGAGTAGTCATCTTGCAATCAGAAAGTTTATGGCTCGGTTCCAGAGGTTTTTGGGTTTTGATGATTCCTCTCTACCTATATGTGGTAAAACATGGAGTCTCTGAATTATGATGTTCATTCCGGAGAGTTTCTTTTTCTTTTTGACAAATCCTGACATAAACAGAGGTAGCCTGGCTCAGTCCAAAGTAATATGACACATTTTCAACTATCTCATGTGGAAGAAGGTAATGTTGGGGAAGCTTTTCTTCCTATGTTATTTGAAACAGAGGGCAGTTTGCAGTATGATGACAGGATGTTGGTTTATGATGCCACTCTGTTGATAGTGGAAAACAACTATTTGGTTTAAATAACAGGCCAAGTTGGAGAATAATTTGAATATTAGAAAAAAAGTGAGAAAAGGTTTTAGAGAAGATATACACTAATGTTATAATTTTATTAATGTTATTTTATTTTTTCAGCACTTTCTCATTTGTTGTTGAGTTATAAAGTAGCTTCATTATCCAGTACTCCTCCTCTAAACATACTTATTTCCCAAGTACAAGGAAAAACCCCCACACAACTAAAACATGGTTCTACACTCAAACAGGGAAGATGAGTCATTGCTGGTGTCTTTAATTGGGACCATTTAAGCACATTATGTGTGTCTCGTGTTCTCCCTACTTTTTGTTTCTACAAAATGTCCCGCTGTTCCTCATTACTTTCTCATCAAGGAGGGATAAATTAAGACATTTATAAGCTTGAACTACTTCGATCCTTTTCTTAAGTGCATCCACCTTTTTACACATTTAGCACATAAAGTAATTTTAATACATGGTGTGCAGTAGAATAAATTACATATTTCTGTCAAAATTCTCAGCGAGAATTAAAGAAATTATATTTGCTGAGGGATCTTTTTCTTTTCTTATGAGAAATGGAAAGTGAGAGATTAAGAAATATAGTTTCTCATGAGTCTCAGCAGTTTTAGGTTTGGAATAAACAAAATTCACATTTTTTCTCATTTTAGAGACTCAAAAGATCCAGAAAATGTTTCTGTACAGAGTTGAGCATCATAAAAATAATTACTGTTTCCTGGACATCATATTCTGGAAGAATATTCATCACATACAGTTGGAACCAGGTATTTAAACTTCATTAAAACACCACCGTTTATCTTATTGCCGGACAATAAACCTGTCCAAAGCTGTTTTCTTTTATATTGCTTAGGATTACTAAACTTATTTCTTTTTGCTAAATAAATAGAGTAAAGTGTATTTTGATTTTTTTCAGATTTGGAAATTTGCAAACATCTCTTTAGTATTTGGTAGAACTACCATTCTGAAAGACAGATTTACACCCAAACTTTAATTTCCTGGCTGATGTCTTGAGTTACTGCATCAAAGAACCTTTTTTTATTGAATAATCTTTATGATATAATTCACATTAAATCAATACAAATGTTGAGCATTTGAGTCTCTGTCAAAACATTTTTCCACTGTTGAAGAATAACTTTTATCTCAATCCAAAACTACAGATCATTAAATACAAAGTAGCTGCATGTGTGTTCATTTTTCACAATTGACTCACATTTTCTTATGTACAGCAAATTTCTTACAGAACTAAAGCTCTTAAGTGTATTATTTCATAAATTTCTTTAGACAATTTTAGTCTCAGCTTTCTGGGCTGAGTGGAAAAGAAAAGGGGACAGCTGGAGCATCTCTGGTCAGACATTGGCCAAGAGGCAGTTTTCTTTCTGGACACATCCAATCCATCACAGAGCGAGAGTGACTATTCATGGAAACACATGTACTTAAGGGGAATTCAGAGCTTAGAAAAATCTCCTCATGGAAACTAGCCAGAGTACCTGCAGAAAACATGTGGATCCATGTGGAGAATGTGGCAACTCCACACAGAAAGCCTCCAGCCAAGGCCTAAAAAACCAGGACTTCTTGACCTCAATATTGTGAGACGACAGCGCTAAGTCCTGCTCTGCCATGCTGCTCAGAAATTACGAACACAACCAAAATACTTCATATAAGTCAATTTCCAACAAACAGAAAAACAACAAAAGCTACAAAATGTCTGCAAACTGCATCCAGGATTATTTTTACACAATCACTTTGACACAAAACAAGGTACTGTTAGACAAAAAAAAGATATATATAGTTTTTTAGGTTACTTCATCTGACATTCAAATGGCGAAAACATCTCGTCTCACGCCAATATCTCTGTTTTGTCAGGTTTCTTTGGTACGAATCCTCTTCGGCATCACAGCGTACAGTCTGTTAGGCTGTTAATACATTTGGAAAATAATATTTCTGAATGCTAAATTTATTGTTGGCAGTCGTGGACTGCTGTGTTTAGGCAATCTGTATTTATTGCCACAGTGGGAGATGCTAATCATCCACAGCAGCACTTCGCCATAAATTCTCAACCCTTTACAAAGAAGCCTTATATGTCTGGGGACTGCTTTTGAGTGAGGCATAAAGAAAGATGAGACCTTATGTTAGCAGATGCAGAACAATAACACCTTGAACAATAATGAGTCGACGCGACAAAAAGCCCTCGGTAGCTTCGTACCGTTACTGGGTTAGTTGTTTAACAATTTCTTTCTCCGTTCTAATTACGCACCTTAGCCATTCTAGAGGAAATGGGGACTAATATAAGTCTAGATGGTGAGATGATGAGGCATGGCTATCTGAAATGTTTTATCTCTGCCTTTAGGCCATTCATTTGCTGCTTATCTTCTGTTTGAAAACACACTGGGATTTAGTTTCAGGGAGATCTCAGTCCAACAAAACAAATAAAAGACTCCAAAGTAAACTCAATTTTTGTTTTATCTTCACAAGCCTAAAAAACCCCAACAAAAAACAATCTCAACCCTCTTAATAATCACCTAAACAAGAAATGTTTTTGAAATAAACAAATTGGCAGCTTTTCCCTACAAACCAATGTGACCAAATATTCCGTTTACAAGAACTTTACAATAGATGTCCATCCCTTTATAACAAACAATTGTTGCTATGGGGCCAAATGGTTCAGCAGTGCACTCCTTTGTTTCTCCTGCTGATTGATGATTGGCTTGAATATCTTTGTGTCTCAACCAGTTACTAAGTAGGAGGATCCTAGTGCAGAACACCATATATTTTACTTCACACAAAAACTTCGATATCTGGGAAATAACACTTCATTATTGCATATTTAATAGTCTGTAAATGTGGGAGAGTTACTGTCAAAAGCAAACAATTAATTCAATGTCTAAGGTTTGTCCTCACAAGGAAAATTTGAACCTTGGGAGAGGAATCCGTGTATCAAACCAAATATTTTCTACAAAGCAAATCTCACAACTGGTATCAGTTTCTCACTGTTGTGAGTGAAATCCAAGCAGATAAGTAAAGTTTATGGGCAGGGAAGATCAGTGTATGATCGTCTCCTTTTTTACCGCAATAATATCTAACAGTAACCTGTATCTGCCCAAGTAAGGC
The DNA here is from genome assembly GCA_903067075.1 of Micropoecilia bifurca. NCBI lineage: Eukaryota > Metazoa > Chordata > Actinopteri > Cyprinodontiformes > Poeciliidae > Micropoecilia > Micropoecilia bifurca. The sequence continues at coordinate 1,056 of CAEGAF010043142.1, read as the reverse complement.
AAGAATTTAACTTGAAGAAATGTAGTTTCACAATCTATGACCCTTTCAGAAATCAGTCATTTACAAGCGAACCAGAAGAAAAAGTTTCACTGGACTCTTTGTGCTTTCCACATCTGAGAACCTATTGTAATTGGTTTGTTTTTCTTTGAATCAATCAAACTTTCTTTTGACTGTAATACCCACTGGACTCTAAAGTGTCTTTGAAAATATTGCTAAGCACAAACAGTTTTGAGCAGGCTAGATTTTGAGCAAGATTTAATTCGTAACCAGTTTGTTTTTCTGTGTGAATTAAGGCTTTCCTGAGGATGTTAAGTTATGAAGCAGATGAGATTTGGAAAGCACTTTCATGCTTTTTTTTTAGAGCAGAACAATGCTTGAAAGATGAGCAGCTGGCACGCAGTGAATCAGGTCCAGTCAGGTTTGAGAAGTGCGGCAATATGGCTAAAAAAAAACCAATCATTCGCTTTTCTGGGTTTTTCTGATATGATTTAATGAAAATGTCTAATGTTCTACAAAGATAATTAAATTATGAAGCTTGTGGTTATTAATTAAAAGATCAGTGTATGATCGTCTCCTTTTTTACCGCAATAATATCTAACAGTAACCTGTATCTGCCCAAGTAAGGCAAGAATTTAACTTGAAGAAATGTAGTTTCACAATCTATGACCCTTTCAGAAATCAGTCATTTACAAGCGAACCAGAAGAAAAAGTTTCACTGGACTCTTTGTGCTTTCCACATCTGAGAACCTATTGTAATTGGTTTGTTTTTCTTTGAATCAATCAAACTTTCTTTTGACTGTAATACCCACTGGACTCTAAAGTGTCTTTGAAAATATTGCTAAGCACAAACAGTTTTGAGCAGGCTAGATTTTGAGCAAGATTTAATTCGTAACCAGTTTGTTTTTCTGTGTGAATTAAGGCTTTCCTGAGGATGTTAAGTTATGAAGCAGATGAGATTTGGAAAGCACTTTCATGCTTTTTTTTTAGAGCAGAACAATGCTTGAAAGATGAGCAGCTGGCACGCAGTGAATCAGGTCCAGTCAGGTTTGAGAAGTG